>NW_019059767.1:122663-140267 GCF_000696155.1 Zootermopsis nevadensis
ATGCTCAAGCAATGAATTTAGGATGTCTCGATAACAAAGTGTTGTAAGGAATATTTGAACTCAACACACAGGAAGTAAGGCACAGAGAAAATCACATTATGAAGAGTTTTAAATTTATCTTTCTATCATATTGTTTGGGCAAATACTTCAAGAAGACTGGAATGGCAGGACATACATCATTCCTGGGGAACAAGACAAACATTCACCATTTTGGATGGAATATATCAAGGACAGAGACTAATGGGGGCATTTATGCATGGGAAAATATCAACATGGATCTTACTGGAGCATGTTGTGAAGATGAGAGCTGAACTGGAATGATACAGTACTGTGGAAAAGACTTAAAGAATCAATATATATATATATATATATTCAAAGTCATATATTAAGTTTGGTTCTTGGATTATTTATGAATGCTGTTTCAACTGCATAGAATATATAACATTCAATGAAATAGGAGAATCTATAAATAATTAGTAGATAAGAATTTCAAAGAAAGATAGCTGTAACATGGAGGTAATATCTTGGCACTCACCTGAAGACAATAAGGAAAATCACAAATAACAGTCAGGGTAAATATTAACCTGACTGACATTCAAACAGAATACCTCCCAAACACATGTTGGATGTTTAGATCAATAAAACGTTTTGAGTGATTTTAAAGGTTAAAGAAATAGAAAATTATGTTCCTACACCTACATTCTAGGTATAGAACACATGATCAATGACAGGTGACCAAATCAACACGTGGGAATGCATCTCTATCTATAATGTAAAGGTTAAACTGACTACTTTTATCGAATAGAAAGCAAAATTAAATAACGAAATGTGCTATTTTCTATACCTCTCTTTGTTTTTACTTCGTCCGTCGAGTACCTTTTCGCACAGCCCTCACGAAATACACAGTTAACCCGAAATGTCATTTGAAACTCGCATGAGGATAAATATGGCGACGTACTTTTACCTCTAGTGTAGGTATATGAATTTCCCTCCGCCAGATAACTTCCCCTTATTGCCAATGAACATCTGGCAGATGGCACCATAGATCATTTGGTATATGTTATAGGAATCCATAGTATGGGCGAGCGATTCAATAATTACGGCTTTGTTCCTTCAGTAGCCTGTTTTTGATTTGTACGTACTGTCAGTTCCCCCACTACGAAAATTACGCGGTCTTGGGAGTGGAGGGCAAAAAGAAAAGAATAAAAAATAGCATAAACTATGATATGAGCATCTACAAAGAATACCATAAATCGGCGTTAGCTGATTTATAGATGCACATTATCATTATTACATAGATGGCTCGGCAGCATGTAACTTGAGTATATGGTCTTCTGTCCCCTAACCATAATTTTCTATGTTTATTTTAACCTAATGTTTGTCTGAGAGGGATGATTTTATGTTGTATTACATTCCTGATATTTCTCAAAAGTTTAAAATATATGGGTTATGGGGGATGGGGAAGATGTAGAGAAATCCACACTGAATATGTACTGTCTTCTTATTAACACTGGAATCAATCACCCTTCCTGTAGACCATGAGGTACCCTTGATAATAAAATAATGTTTCTGTAATGAAAAAGAACAAATGATCACTGTGAAACTTTTATTAGTGTGTCAAAGAAGAGTGATGATAAGAAATTTGAAAAGAGTCAACTTTGAAATATAACATTTTATATACAACAGAACACTTTAAATTACCTTAAATATTCTGACTATTGTTTCATATAATAATCTAAATTTATATAATATAAATATTTACACACTCACACACAAACAAAAAGCCTCATTTATTAATGTGTTTGAAGCACACATATTAAATGCACTTAAAACTGAGTGAGGTATCTTAAACTAACAATAATGAAAGAAATGTAACTTTTGTGAAGAGGACACATAATTAAGTTCATATACAATGCACACATCTGTAATACTTACTAGTACTTCATTTCATAATTTCTATGAGATGATCACAAAGAATGCCAAAATTACATGAAAAACAATAATTTGACATACTACATACAGTAAGTATCCCCAGAAAGAAACATACACATAAATATTACTGAACAACACATTCATCTATTTAAATAATATGACCTGTTTACTTTGGAAAGTTCCTGAAAATCTCCATATATGATATCTATTCATGAATGTTATGAAAAAAATTGTCAAAATTAAGGATGCACCATACTCCTGTGTTCAGAGCAGTTTAACATTAATGGATTAATTTATGAATTTATATCCAGAACTGTTTAAGCATTATTAAAAATCAAGTTTTATGAAAAACTGTGTCCAATGGGGCCACTGTGTGTAACTGGAGAAGAAATTCATTGCTATATGCAAATGGTTCTTTTAATGTTCCCCCACTATCACACTTCCCTCAAAATAGTCTGTGTCTTCAAACATCACTTTTGATCTACAAGCATCAAGTTGCAAGCAATGGCTTTTCATCATACATATTTCCCAAGTGTTCCAAACTTGTTTCAAATTCTAAATTTGATAATGAATGTAAAATAAGATAAAATCCAGAGCATTTTCATCAATTCTTGAATGATACATTTTTACAAAATTATGTAACTACTAAAGTAATGGAATGTGCTTACAAAAACTGTGAATGCATTTGGAAAAGAAATAACCGTGAAAGAAATAAGAAATGAGGATGCAGTTGACCTGATACATGTCTGATACACACATTAATCTTTCCATTTTCATCAGACACAAGATGATCTCTAGGTTTCAAGCAGTAAATCCTACAAAATGTTTTCAATTACTGCCAAGAGCATTTTATATATTATAGCTTCCTGACTCTTACCTCTCTCGTATTTATATGCATGCACACGCAAACACAAAGATGCACACGTGCACCAATTTTACTGGCACTTGAAAAGTTTTCAAAATATATTGATATGGTGCACCCTAAAGTAAAGGAAATCATGATAAAAGAAAATGCAAACACTAAGAACAAAATGCGGGCAAACAGATCTACATTAAGAGAAATATTTCTTTAAAACTGGAATGTGTACTGTACACATCACACTTTGTGTGTTCATAGAATCATAAGATTATGGTGCAGGCACTAACAGTATCATTTAAAAAGAATTACTTATTACTTAAAAAAATCACACTTTTCACCCACCCACTCTAATAAACAAGAAAATGTGAATTTTTCACTTTCAATTACAAAGTTCACATAGACAATGACTAATATACGATCTAATGCATGCAATTGACTATTTACAGTCTCTCTCCTTTCACACCATACAAACACAACAAACAAATAATCACAAGATACAAGACACTACATAATTTAGATTCCAAAATGATTGCTCAAACGCATATTCGCCAACCATTTCATTAACAAACACTAGTTATTAATTGTAGTATTGCCAACATGTTCTCATTGAACATTATGTGATATAGGTTTGCTTGGTATTTTCCAATACTGGTAACTTAAAGAGTGACAGAGATGCTACTGGACATAAAGTTTTTTAACACTCGGCTGTGTCAAAAAGTGACCAATTGCAAGTTCGGTTTCTCCCTGGAAATAAGCTGTTCTCCTGAGTATTTGAAAAGCTAATGAAATACAGTGGATTAAACATTTTAATTTTGTACCTAATTCCTCCTTGTTAGTTAATAAGTGCAACTGGCATCAAATTTTGAAATACGGCAATTTTTAATGCCTCATAAATATATATAAAAACACATACACATGTAGTACACTTCCCTGATGCTAAAGTCACATGTATTCATGTTCTTTGTGACTTATCTACAAATGCTGATTCATTTCTTCAGTACATTAGAAATACCACTTTGTTCACTGACATTTGGAATTCTCTGCACGAGTAATTTTCAAGATATTCCACGGGTGCTTGGTAAGATGAAAATAAGAACTTTCTCTCCCATTTCTCATATTACTAATTGTGGTAAGAAAAGTAAATATCCTTACATTCTTTCACTGATGCCAAGTTTCCTATTCCATTACAAAGAGCTATATTACATGACTTAATGGCACTTATATTTTGCGGACATTTCTGCATTTGAATGAAACTGAGGCTTTATGTATTAAAACTGACTGATCTTTCTAGTATTTGCATATGGTTGATTTTGTACTGGAATGTATGTCAGGTTCTGCTTTATGCTGCCATCACAGGAATATTTAAATTATTTGACAAGGCTCAGCTCCCAGTTTCTCACTACAGAGGCCTGGGTTAGTGCCCTGGGCAGTCCATGTGGGATAATGACCAGAAACACTCCAACAACTTTGGCATAAAATTGAGCAAGCCTGTGCAGCCATTCTAGCAGAAATCTTAGTACAAGTTTATTGCTCAGCTGTTTATCATTGTCAGGAGTACCTAGATGTTAAGAGCAGCCAATATGAAAATATGCAATATTTAACCAAGTGGCACACACTTTTGTACATGCCAAATATCATCTCTTGCTAAATTATAAACTGCATATTTTTTGTCACTGAAATATGTATACATTTTCTTATGCCACATATTTTCCAATAGTGGATATACATTAATGAAATTGGTTTTCATTTAAGTTACTGTCACCTTGATGAGTTTTCTTTCAACTTTTCTATTTTATGCGATACCAGAACTGATATCTACAAACATTCTGAATGTATTCATGCAGTGATTTTGAAGAGAAACCATTTTCCAAAATGACAGCATGAGTTTATATAGTGTTTATTTAACACAAATATAAGACAACATACAGCTAAAATGTTTGATTCTTCATCACAAGTGTAACGTTTAAACAAAGACAAACTGTTGAAATATTGTTTTCTCTGACTAATACATCTGAATCTGTTTGTTACAGTCATACTATTAAGTCTGATACAATTGCAACTACTAAACTTTTACGAATAATCTGCAACTATGCATTCGTCTAACGCCAACAGCAAAACGGCAATTTTCAATCACAGACAGATTTGTCAAACCTTACCACAAAACAAACGTTTTTATTTAAAAATGAGACCCTCATATAAAACTAAACTTTCTTCTTCAAAAGTTTCTCTCTTTATGTATTTCATTGAACCCCTTCACCTGGCATATGTTTAAATTTGTTCTCAAATAATAGTCACACAAAATAATCTGTTACATTTCCTTTTTCCAGTAAAACCTCTGATTTTTGCACACTCTGAAAGGAGTTTCTGAACCACAGTGCGGGAACCACTAAATTATATGCACTAAGGACCTTGTTCCTTGTCGGTCCTCTCAGCATACAGGGTTCTCAAAACGTCAAGAAACAAATGAAGAAAAGTACAAAAGGCACAAGAAGCATTTAATATTGTCTTGAACAACAACAAGAAATGCTCTGACAAGGAAATTGAAGATTCACTGACTTTTTCATCAACCCATATGATGAAACAAGTCTTCATGAAGTAAAGCAAATGCCAGCTTATACAAAAAATAGACAAAACACACGACAATACAAGAAATATATATAAATAAGTACTCAACTTGAAACCCAACAAATTAAAAATACTGAAAAAAGAAAATAAATTACATTTACTAAAAATAATCTTTGATCTTATTGAAGGTGTTAATAAAATGGCATTTTAACTGAAAACACCATGGAATGTGATAAGAAGTAACACAACCATGAAAAGTGCAAAACAAAAACAAAAAAACAAAAAATGCATTCAGTTTTCACTTTTTAAAAAGGTTTCTCCTTTCCTTACTATAATAGTACTTTCAAATATACAGTTCTTAACACCAGACTTGAAATCCAGTACCTAGCTATTAAATATCAAAAGTTTTATACAACCTTATAAAGACGTTCTTTCTTATATTTGCTTTACAGTTTGGGCTCTTAATAATCAAGGCCACAGTAATTTAAGGCAATACAAATAAGGCCTCAAAGAATCTACTTCTGAGCTCCCTGAAACATCAGTAACCGATCCACGAACAGTAAGGCTGCAGATTCTCTGTGGCTGTACAGAGACTAATATATAATATATACTTCTGAGATGATTCTAACAGCAGCTCATTTCTGACTAGGGTACATTTACCTCATAAAAACAAGTAACAGAAAGATATTAATGAAAACAACCAAAACCTGTTTGTTTCCATAAATGACGGTCTCTTATTCCTGATTTTCTCCATTCTGAACTCCAAGCAGCCTGGCAGCCTCATCAGCAGCAGACGTTGACTGCAGAACCTTATCGATTATTGATCCCTGAATCCCAAGCAAGTTTCCAATTAGGTCTGTATTATCATCATCTGTTTCATCCCTCCTGTCTGTAGCTTCAGTTGTACACAATGAAAACTTTGAGCTTAGAATCTTTGCTGCGGCAGAAGCCGTAAAATTTTCAGAATCATCATCCCAGTGATTCATTCTTTTAGCTGCAGACACGGTCGTTATGTTGTTATTATTGTGATTTGTCATCTTAAATGCTTTCCCATCAACAGATCCTGATAAGGATGAGCCAACTTCCTCATCTCCGCTGACTCCAGTTGTATCTTCTCCTGAGTGGTGCTTCTTGGTATGACGATGGAGCATGTTACGCAGTGTGGTACCACTGCTAGGATGCTCCTCATCTCCACTTACCACAGACATATCTTCAGTTGAATTTGCTGAAGAGTTGTAGATGGGAGTAGAGTTGTTGTGCTTCTTGCGATGCCGTAACATGCTGTGTTTGAGTGTGAAACGGCGTCGACAGATGTCACATGAGAAGGGACGTTCGCCTGTATGGGTTCGCATGTGACGCCGCAAGTCCTCTGCGGACCAGAACCGTCGCATGCAGAAAGCACACATCACCTGGTTTCAATAAAGACAGATCTCATTTGGAGCAAGTAGATTTAAATACAAACAACATATGATAATTTAAATTGGAGCCAGTACACAATTCCCACAATTTTGACTTTCTAAGGTAATTTTCAGTTATCCAGAGTTTTCGAAACATTGTCATTACATGAACCACGCTTCAAATGATAAAGTGTGTGTGTGTTGCATGCACGCATGTGACACACACACACACACACACACACACACACACACACAAAAATTAATCTTCTTCTCTACAATTATGAAGCTATTCTATCTGCAATTATGTATGAATTTGTGATGAGAATGCAAAAAGATGCACCTGACTGGTGTTGACAATTTCCTACCAGACGACACACCGTTGATAAATGAATCTAATTACATTTGGCAAGATCACAGTACCAGAATATAAACAAACCACTAAAGATAACATATTTAATGCCCATTTCACACTAGTTCTTCATCAAAATAAGTCTTTGGGTGATGAAACATGGATAAGCACAGCCATAGAACCACATACTCACCTTTCTGTTGGCATAGTCTGGGAATTTTCCACGTAACTGCTCCAGACTCTCTTCACCTCCTGCAGTGCCATCATCAGGGTGTGGTGTTGGAGTGTTCCTAACATTGTTGTTATCCTCAGTTCCAGTGCTGGAACTGGAGTCAAGAGCTCCTTTTGACATGAGAAGCTCAAACTCTGATGGATGGCTCTCACGAATGTGCTCGAGAGCCTCCTGACGTTCCGCGTAACTACCTTCACACAGGTGGCACTTGAATGGCAGGTCCGCTGAGGATATCGTGCCACTAGTGTTGCCTGTGTGAGGCTCTGCAGCTGAAGATGCCTGCGCAGATGTATAGGCTTTTGTGCCCATCAGTGAACCGTCTGCCAAATTACTACTATAAGAGGAAAAATTGCAAGTATTAATATTCCTGTCTGCTGAGATATTGCACTGCGTAGTTTCAGAGGTGCTTCATCATCTGTGGTGAAGACAGTATGCGCCTCTCAAGTTCCGTTCTGATTTGCCAAATCTTACCTTTGAAACTGGCCCCTCTGGCAATCTGCAGGTGCCGATGACAAGTTTTGAACGGTGTGTTCATCATTTTCTTGCTGCCTAAGGCTATGTTCCAACTGGGAAGTTCCCCTGTCATCATTGGTGTCCTCACTACCACTACCGTGACTCTCATCTCCCTCATATCGGCTCTCAGGGCGACTACCGTCTGCAATGCTCACATTACAGCCCTCATCTGCAGAGATTACGGTCCTGAAAAAAAAACAATAATTAGGTAATAATATTGTTCGATATAAGTAAATATGAACCAATACACGTGAAATGTGAATATTAATGATAGGCACAGTGGTTAAATGTGAAATCTGGATAATCAAAAGAATAATTAATTACCAGAAACATATAAACCATACCATTAACCAACTCTTAACCACTTAATTCTGGAATGTACCTGGGTGTGAGGGGTTGAGCCGCAGTTGCAGGACTCAGTGGGTTGTGTTTTGTCTGCACATGCTTCTTCAGATTGCTCTGTGTTGAGAATGTTGAGCTCGGACAGTAATTGCATTTGTATGGCCTCTCAGGAACATTCCTCATGGTGTAGTTTCCTGAAGTCGAACCAGGCGAAGTCTCTGAACTTGACGATGAACCCCCACCTTGAGATGCTGAAGAGGCAGATTGTCCGCCGTGTTTGCGGAGCAGGTGGCGGTCACAATTTGACTTGGTAGTGAAGAGGAGTGAACAGTGTGGACATTTGTAAGGCTTCTGTCCGGTGTGTGTCAAAACATGACGCCTTAGGGATGATGACCAAGGGAATGTCCGTGGGCAGTATGGACATGACACACGATTTGGTGCTAGTGAATATGCACTTTTCTTCTTTTCAACGCCAGTGTTTCTGATGTTCGTGTTGGGCAGCTCACATTCTGACCTGCAAAACAGATTAACCCTCCTACTCATAAAAAAAACCATGAAGCTGTTTCATAGGCAAATATTTTGCCATCTCTTGACATATATATATTATGTGCTATAGGAATCAGGCCTCTAAAGCATCGACAAAACTGTACCAACAGGCAAGGCAGAACCTGCGTCACTAGCTAAGTCAGACCACCAACAGGAAATATGCAGCTTTTGAATTCATACACAGACGGACCTAACAAGAAGGCGGCGTAGGATAGGACCGAATGGAAGAGGAGAATTGAGGAGGCCATGGACCAAATACGGACCAGACAGCCATAGAAGAAGAAGAAGGTTGAAGTGGCCCTCTAGTGGCATAATGTTCAAACCAGGTTTTGTGAAAACAAGCTTACTACTCTTTTTAGGCACCTCTACAATGAAGTTGCAAGAAATATTCCTGTTAGCGTCTCCATATCTGTCTGGCAACGTGTAAAAGTTGTAAACCACAGAATGGCTTTTTATTAAATTTTACAATTAGGAGTTTAACTAACATTTTCAAGCATGTACACAAACAGATCACATAATGAAACTAACAGACAGTTCATAAATTAATTTCTACTTGGTATTTATATTTACTACTCTTGTCTGTTATTTGAAATGGTTATCTTCGTTTACAGTTCATCTGAGTGCTGACGATTTTATCTGCCAGTTCATAGGAATGTAGCAGTAATATCAGCGTGTAGATAAGTGTCATCTTTTATCTCAGGAATTGACAATAGTTCCTGCTAGCTCACCAAATCCTGTTTGTATAGTTTGTCAAAACAAATCCTATAATTCTTTGCAGCTATAGAGCTTTGAAAAATATGCAGGCTTGCGTTGAGGTAATTCCTAGCTCAGACTGTAAAATAACATAATGACTACAAAAGAATCTATATTCAGCACATAGATTTCTTGCAATAACTAAAGAAGAACTATAAAATTTTTGGTATAAATAGGTTATAAATGTACAAACAAATTCTGATTTTGTTTACTCTCTAAATAATTTTCCTTAATAAATCCTCTGTGTAGTATTGAAGATCTTATGGACAATTAATATGTTCTCAAATGATGTGAAGTGATATCCTGACTAGAAATATGAGACCTGACCAATAATTTATGATTTAAAATTGCGACAGATTGAGCATCGCTCTCTCCACTGTGTATTCCGCTATGCGAAATTGAATCACGATTGTACTCACTTGTTTTCATCGCTGCCCGAATTGTTGCCTTCGCTATTGCTGCCTGCGACAAGTCCTTCTTCATCTTCCTCACTCCCCTCCAAGGCATCTTCTCCATCCTGGGTACCTCGAAAGTAGCGCTGGAAAGCCTGAGTGTGAGTCGTCGCATTATCCAGAAGCCGCGAGACGCTCGCTAGGTCCAAATCTTTCGCGCTGACAGTCACTCCTACTCTACTCCTGCTGTCACTGAACTTCTCTTTGGTTTCCTCCTTTGATTGTTTTTTCTCTGCACCTTCTTCTTCAACATCATTTTCCTCATCAATCACTAATTCATTCTCATCATCATTATCCTCATCCACATCTTTCCTACCTTCTTCTTGACTTTTCTCAGTCACTTCAGCTCCACTCACTGTAGGAACAGGGTGGTTCAATTTTGATTTCAGCTGCTGAGCTATAGCATATTTTACTTCTTCAGATATGAACGCTTTACTATAATTATTGTTGTTGTTGTTGTTATTATTGTTAAGATTCTTATTATTATTAATTATGATACTAGAATTATCTTTGGTTTTCTGGACAATTTCTGCCAGTGTTGAGTCAGTGGTAATCTCGTCCTTTATCTTTGGTACCATTATCTGATGCCGAGCATCTCCGTCTCCCCTGTCAGGATGAAAGTCATCTCGAATCAAATGAGAAATCTGATAGTTGTTTGATGGATCTGGAACGTTGATGATTGTCGGTATGTGCTGCGTCAGTATGTTATTCTTGGGCGGAGTACCGAGGCCGTCAGCATCCGAAGGTATACTTTTCCGTGCCACATCCTGATTACTTGGAATGTTGAGGTTCATGGTCAGGCTGGTAGGAATAGTGTGACTTCTCCTTCCAGGACCAGAACTTCCAACATTGCTCCTCTGCCTCTGCGTCCAGTACTGAGGATGCTGTTGTTTAATATGACGTTCCATGTTCGAGCGGAGTGTAAAACGTGCCGAGCAATGTTCACAGGCAAATGGGCGCTCTGTTCTGTACCTTCTCTGCTTCTGTTTGGGCATAAGGACCCCGTTCTTAATCACCATTTTCACAGATGAGTTGTCCCTTTCCTTTGCTGACTTCGGCGCTACAGACACCTTCAATATAGGTGGTGTCTTGCTGACGCCACTGCCCGAGGCAGACTTGTCAAAATCCTCAGGTGGGATTGCCTGCTGTTGTCTGGTTTCTTCGACATTTACATCGCCATAACCCATCTTCCCATCAGATTTTCCTCTTGAGTAGTCTGAAAATGCTTGATTGTGAATTGCTTGTAGCCTTTCGGCTGTTGAAACCATCATGGAGTCAAAAATCGTTCCGCCAGAGAGTTGCAAATTGTTGATCAGTTCCTTGTGTAGACGTGATCTGAACTCCTCCATATTTGAATTCTGCATCATAGCAGGTGTGTGCGGCATGAAGTAAGGGTGCAAGGCGAACGGATGCTGTGCATGATGGAACGGAAAGCTGTTGTTGTTTAGATACAAGTGGTTTAGCTGCGGATTTCCATAGAAACCTGTGGATGCTGTAGAGTTCATATCCAGCTTTGGGAGAGTGGTGGGACTCGAACTGTTCTCATGAGGTGACATGGCAGTGCCCCTGCTGGAAGCAAGTGTCTGTTTAGCCGAGGGACCGAGCTGACGACCATTAAGGCTTTGTTCTGACTTGGACTGAAAAACAGTGGAAGAAGATCTGTTTTTGTTGTTGTTGTTGTTGTTGAACTCGCTGCTTCGACATTTTTTGGTCAGATCCTGGGGTTCTGTATTATCTAATTCTTTGGTAGGAGTTGCTGCGAAGTTCTTTTTGAAGGGATCTCTTTTTTTACTCAAATCCAATGCATCCATACTGAGATCTAGGGGAGAATCCACATCTCTTTCTGGAGATGGAAAAGAACTTAGAGAATGTCGTAGTGATGTCATTTCCATGGATTCTTTGTTTGGAAATCTTTGGTTTTCAGTTACAGGTAGCTTTGGAAAAGTATTGTTCTTATTTTTGGTTAAATTGACTAGGGCTTCGATGCTTGATATGTTATCATTGCTTTCTCTTTCCTTAATGAAGTCACCGTCATGGCTGGTCTCTTGATCTTCTACTTCATCTTCATCTCTCACGTTAGTCGTCATCGTTGCAACTTCTTGGGTTTTCTCCCACGATGACTGATGTTCTACCATGTTTTGGTGCGCTGACTTGGTTCGTCTAGGCTCATGTTTGAATTCTTCATATCGCTGTAATGTTTTCGATTGCTCATCTGCGGAGTTACTCCTCTTGCACTCGTCCAAGGAATGCTGATATTTTGAGGAATGTTCAGTAGCGCTCAGATCTTCCAGAGAGGATGAGTGCCGGTTTGTAAAAACCAGAGACCTCTTCACATCTTCTCTGACCTGTAATTTTGCTTGAAGATCAGGATCGTTAGTCGGGTCTTCTGAAGGATGATAAATAATGGATTTCTTTACATCCTCTCTTGATAGTTTGGAATGTCTGTTTCTCAGATGCCTCTCGCAATTTGCTTTTGTCGTAAAGGCATAGTTACACAGAGCGCATTCATATGGACGGTCTCCGTTGTGGGTTCTCATGTGACGAACCAAAGTAGCCTTGTCAGGGTTTGAGTAAGGACACATGTTACAACGAAATATTCCGACGCTTGACGACAGATGAGACCGATTGTGACCCTTCAGAGCTCGAAGATTTGGGAATACAGCTGTACAGAGTCTGCAAGGGAATTCTCCCTTCAACTTCATACGTCTGAATTCAGCGGCGAAGCAGTCTTGTTGTTCTTCTTCACCAGCTACTGAATCATTTCGCACTCCGTAATCAGGAGACATTATGCTCGTGTGAGGAGGTGATTTAGACAGATCTTGAATGAGTCCTCTAGCAGATGTCACAGATATAATACTCTGGATGTCTGCCAGGTCTCTCCCACTCTCCCCATTTCTGTCCCCATTCAGCGGACTGCAGTGCATCGAAGTCTCAAACACAGTTTCTTTCTTTGAAAGGCTGCGTTCAAACAGACCTGGCGGTGACAATGAAACTGATTTGTTCTGCAAATCTAGACCTGCGAAGAAGTCCTCGCGCTTACGTTCTTCAATCTCTTCTTCTGATTCAGAGCTTCTCATGGTTAAAGACGCTCTCCTCCGGTTGCTGCTGAGGTCAGTGGGGATGTCACTGTTGCTAGAGAGATCGGCCTCATTTTCACTGCAATGGCCATGGCTGTCCCTCTGGTGGATGTTCAAAGCTGTTGCGCAAGGGAATGCACGCCCACACTTGTCACACTGGAATTTCATGGCAGTGGACGGCTTGTGTAGACTCTTCTCGCAGACAGCGACAGCAATGTGGGGGAATTTCTTGCTAGAGAAATCCACAAACGTCAGATCGTGGAAACCAAGCACGGTAGAATTATGCTGTTGTGAACTGCTTTTTGTTCCCTTGCCGACTTTGTCGTGCTGAGCCATGTGACGGTGCAAGTTCAGTGCTCGGTTATTCCTGAATGTCAGGTCGCAGACGTTACAGCGGATCTGGTACTCCGGGTGGTTTTCTTCCAAGTGTGTCTCCAGAATGTTCAATGATACAAAGTCTTCCCTGTTGCACACGGGACAATGAAGACTTTGCTCAGGTGAACATCCTTGCATATCATGTTGACTATTTGGCATCGCTTTAATTCGTCTTCTGTTTGCTGTTTCACCACTGTCTGCAGCGTCTGATGGAAACAATTCGGGCAATTTCCGTTTATTCCCGTTTTCACTGCCACTTGGTGAAGAAGATCCTGAGGGTTTTGTATCTGTCGGCGACGGGGTGTGGCTACCGACTCGTCGTTTCTTGGTGATGCTGTTGCCAGGCGGAGGAGAGGAAAGGGGACTCTTCTTGCTGTTGAAAGACCCACTGCTATCGGTACTACCGTCGCTCTCGTAGTTGTTGGAGCTCTCCGACTTGGAGGCCAGATTGTTGTGAGTCCTCATGTGGCGATGCATATTGCCGTTCGTGGTGAAAGCGACTCCGCAGATAAGACACTTGAAGGGCCGCTCCCCTGAGTGCACGAGAACGTGGCGGTCCAGCGAACTGGAGGAGCTTAGCACCTTATGACAGATCTTGCATGTGAAAGTCTTCAAGCAATCAACCGGAAGATTCTCGCCATCGTTGTTGTGCGAGCGAATGTGAAGGGTGAAGTCGTGCTGCGAGCTGAGGACGGTGTCGCAGATCGGACACAAGAACTTCATCTCGGAGTCTCCGCACTCTTCGGTGTCTGGGTCATCCTCGCTTCCTGTTCGAGTCCTGGAGTCGGAATTTACTTCACTGTTACCTCGAGATTCATCGCTTTTCGCAAAGTCTTTTAGGTCTGAGGCTTCATTTTCGTTGGCTTCGATACTTTGGCTTCTAGAGTTCTTATTGCTACACGTAGTTTCATTCGTTGTATTGCGTTCATTATCATCGTCTTCTTCTTCGTTGGCTGCTTTCGTTGTACGTCGAGTATCTTCGCAATTCTCAGTATCGGTTCGTGATGATTCGTGTTGAATCTCGACGCCAAAATTTGCATCGGTTACGGAATCTGTTGAAATAAAATGCCACAGCTGATTATAGCATCAATAAATTAGAACTTTGCACTGGTCTGGAAGAAACAGTTTACAAAATACATTTTATGTATTCGGTGTACCGAGGTCGTGAGTAACACAGTTCAAAATAGAAAATAAACCATTCGATTTGTCAATCTTTTGAAACCGTCGGCTATCAACGATGTAAATCAGGTCCTGAAATAGTCAAGTGAACTTGATCTCACACAAATAATTCCTACATCGTAACATCTACCACAGTGTGGCTAAAAAGAAATAAAAAATTAATTTTAAAACCGTACCTCAGAGACAAAAAGTTCAGAGTAATGAACACAAATCCGCAAGTACGAGAAATAGAAAAGTAGCAAGTATTAATTAAAATGGGCCTGATTTAGGTTTAATACTCATTACGTTCTGTAATATCTAAACCAAACTGTTCTAGCAAAAATACATCACACCAAATCGTGCGATCAATCTTATAACAGCAGTGACGGCCATTTTTAGAAAGTTCGATGCATTTTCCTACTCTTTGCCAAACCAAGTCTCCTTATGTATGAACATCATTTTGTCGTAACTGGTCAAATCTGAAGGCATTGCTTTGACCAGAGTTGTCAAATGCCTTGTAATCTCTTTGGGCAAATGTCGCTTGGATCAAGGATTGATTTGAATATAGACCTGTTTCGACGACTGGAGAGGGCATTCAGACGTGTGGCTGTACACCAATAGAATGAACCACTGCTACCTTCTTTGGCAACAGCCTATAATAAGATCATAAAATTTTCCTGTATTACGAAATCGAATGTTAAACTTCCAGCCAAGACGAACAATTTAAAATCTTACTTATTTCATTCTACTTCATAAAACGAGAAAAGAACTCGGACCGACGCTAACAACAAGCAATCACACATAAATTCGAAACACGTCAACATATAATTCGGCTTCTTCAAAAAAGTCCGGGTTTACGTAAGATGTTTCGACCAAGATGTATCTGACGTTAACGCGGGAGACCTTGAAGACATTTCATGGCTTCTGCTGCAGGATGTACACGCGGTATCACTGTTACAGAAAGAATTCTGAAAATAAAATCCCTTATCTTCATTCACTCTTCAAGCGTCTTTTCATCCTGTGATTGTGGTTGACATTCCTCAACTTCCTAAGTAAGACACACGTCACACGATCACTCTGAGGCCTCGTCTCGAGTTACAGAGGGTAACAGACTCAATTTAAGGACAATTGCCAACACAGGTCTTTGGAATTCAACATACGTTGAGATTTTACAGCCATTTTCAATTAAGAAAATAGGATAAAGTTTACACCTGCAGCATCCATAAATACATCCTTTAAAGATCAATGTTATCAGGAAAGTTATCTGATTTACGTAGGCCACAGTGAATTTCATTATTTATTAATGACATTTTCTGCGCCTTACGTAAATGAGATAAACGTCTTTAACACAGATTACAATTTTTTTTAAAACACGTTTGTTTAACTTAACCTTGATTCGATTAAGATATAAGTAACGTTTTAATAACTACATTAATTATTATTATTATTTATTATTTAGTGTTCTGTCTGACGACAGGTCCATATGAACAGGATCCTTCCATCCTTTTCTCGGACTGGGACCTGTTCATATACATTCTTGGCAGATGATCCAGAAGTAGTTTGCCATTGCCTTCTTCTGTGTGTGAATGGAGGAATTGTTGGGATGCCACGGAGGAAAACTCCGTGTTGCCTAGACCACGGCCTTGCCCAACACAAGTTATAAATTCGGGCACCGCCGGGAATCGAACCCGAGACCCCAGGATTACAAGGCCAGCGTTCTAATCGCTAGACCACCGTGGCTACTACATTAATTATCCCACCAATAATAGAGAATTAGTTCAGGCATTGTTACGTTTTCTGTCGTTCTTTTGTTTTTGTAATCGGTCCTATGAGAAAACACTACATTCTTAGTTTCAGACATACCTTCGTTTTGCATTGTTGAGGCTGGAGCCGGGGATGTGATGGAATGTTGTTGCATTGTTGCCATATCTTGCATAGTTGCTAATTGACGTGGATAGCCGAGTTTTTTAACAACTGGACGGAAATATTGCTGTATCAGTTACGGTTGGTTCTGGTGTTGACTCATCCTCGTCCGATGTATCTGAAACGGTTGCATCACGTCAGAAACTGATCTCGACTAACGAGGACTTTATTTTGTACCAAAGTCCACGCATCCACCTGGATACAACAATAATGGCACACAGACTTCTCTTCTGACTCTCCCCTCATACCATAACCTTTAAACCAACTCAGAAACAAGTGGATATGAAACATGCAGACATCTAGTTTAGAGAGAACAACCACGGTTCCGGAGAATCTGACGTAAATACGTCTCTGTAATGTAATGAAATGTAATAATTCTTATATAAGATAATTACTTGTGATATTCTAAAACGTTTTTAACAGCACAATATTATCTACTCTACAACGCACTTCAACAAGCGATTCACAGCTCAGCTCTTTCCGCAATAACGAAAGCGGATTGTTGACGGCAGCAATGAAACACAACAATGTCGAATAAACAGATGCCATAACAATTAGTTTCTTAGTTAAAGGAGTAAAGCATTGTTATGCACGCAGGAGTTCATATAAGAGCTGACCATTGTCGGTCCATATTTGCACATTTTCCTAACGCTGTTTTGCCGAATGACCCTTCCGTATGGACGTATTTACGTCAATAATACGACAGGGGTATTTGTAATTCTTCGGATATTCTTTTCTAAGAACAGGCCTCCGATCACCTCCTCTTGTAAGGTGTAACCCACACATTTCTTGTTTGACGTTACATAAACAACAAAATTGTTTTACAGACGAGAGTTGGCAAACTGCCGCATTCCAATTCTTCCCGTTTCTCACAATCTGCGATCGAAATGGCGGACACCGTACAACACAGAATCAGAGACTGGCATTCAGCAAATTGACGCGTGTATTAGGCAGTTCATTTTCCCGCCGCTGCACGTTTTGTAACACAACCTTCAAAACGACCTCGAGAATAACGAGTTTCAACTTAAATTTTGGAAATTAAGGTAAATTATTATATTAGATCTTTAAGTATCAGTGGCGAATCCTAATCCAGAAATAAAGTTGGTGCATAAATGCAATATCATACCCCCC
>NW_019059767.1:150892-166710 GCF_000696155.1 Zootermopsis nevadensis
CATAAATTTGATTGACAGCGAGACATTTTTATCTCAGAAGCCTATTTTCTTTACCTCAAGACAGGATCGCAGGCTAGCAGAGCAGCTTCCATGTGAATACCACAGCATCTAATCTCCAAAAGGTGTGTCCTTTAAGAAAACCGGTGATTCATACCTATGACGAGGATGCTGCTAACCGTTCTAAATAGCAGGATCAAGGTCTAACGTTCCACTGAAACACTCCAGCCCACCCCGCCACTGATATGGACCACACGCACAAACACGTTATTTCCCATTAAGCTGTTATCTGTCACTATCGTCACGACTGAATGAAGATCAAACACTAATCAGAACGACACGAACACAGTCAAGATTATTATTAATAGTACTTAAACCGTTTAAAGTCGAAGAAGCTCGTCTAAATCTTATTTAAAGAATTCGGCCCTTACCGCATAGAAAACACGACACTTCCACATTACAAATATCAGTTGACTGATGCTGTTTAAGGACTTAATCGCTGTTTCTCGTCAGAATCATACGGAACCCATGAACACGTGGTGGACAAATACAGAGTTGTAGATTATTAAACCAAATGAAACATCTAGTTACAACTGGACTTGAAAGGGTTAATGATTCTTCAACCAACTTCAAGCGATTTTGTTCGCATTCGGAAAGATCCTGTATGAATACGAGATTTAAAACAGTAACATACCAATAATAATTACCAAAATATTTTAATAAATATCTGCTTACATGCACAACAGGCCTCATTAGGTCATGTACTCCTCTGGCAAATCTTCAGCCCCGTAAAGATGGAGACAGTATGCTTCTTCGAAACGCAGACATTCCACACGGAGTTACGACCCAAAAGACCACAATGGAAGCCCTTACCACCCTCAGAACCTCAAATCCTACTCAAAATATCGTGGGAATCTGCACCAATTACAAATCAGTACTAATTTCGGTGGACGTTTCCTTTTAAGTAAGAGTCTGAGTTTCTTAACAGATCGACACGAATCTAGATTAAACTCGTCCAGCAAATTCAAATTTAATCGAAATCTGGTGAAGTAATTTTGATGATAAACGTGTGATTCGACGGCGAGACAAGAATTCATAAAAACAATATTTTATGGGTTTTGTGCAGAGAACTTGCAGAGAGTGACACGTATGCCGTCACAAGTTCACGGCGATACGAAACGTCGGTTGATTGGTAGGGACTGAGAAAACTTGCCTCGACCTTCATGCATGTCGTTCAGGGGTTCTCAAACTTTACCAGACCTCGGAGGAATTTCATCCATTTAAAGCCTTCATTAAACTGAACAGAGCTGCTCACAGCGATACAAACTGACAAATACTGACAACATTAACAAAGCTTGTTTTTGTTGATACATAGTAAAATAACTACAATTATCATCGCGCAGTCGGACACAACAGGCTAGGCGGACTGATTGTATACCCCTATTTTAGTTCACGCTAAATACGAAGGTGATGACACATCGATCTTATGAATGAGAAATACCCATGAAAAGTATGACTCAAGGGTTCGCACATGGGGAGTTGGGTGTCCTAGTGCAAGGATATCCACAGACCGCCCACATGGACGGGAGACACACACGCCAGGAACCAAACCACACACCTACCCAACACTCAAAGGATGTAATGTCCATCCATCTATCCCATGGTTTGCTTCAGTTTCATAGAAATTACGTTGGATTGATATTTACAGGAATCTATATACGCGAACAGCAAGGCCACTGTTACAACTCCCTATGGTCTGCACACGCACAGTACACGCGAACGAGGAACATGCTTAAATACTCTTCGTCTATTCGGCGAAAGGAGGTTCGTCATACCTTGCGTGGGCAATCTTACGGAAGTAAAGTCTTGTATGTTCAACGAGATCTTCTGTGTGTTTTAACGATTTCGTACTTCCCTTCACGAAACCAGAAATATTTACATCTGTCCTGTTTTCCACAATACAAGTTGGTACGAGAAAAGTTTCATTTTACTTACTTATTTGTGGTTTATTTTACGACACATCCAGACACAGTTTCATTCCAAATACAAATCTTCTTCGTCTTTACTCGGCATTTTACGACACTGCACCAATTACTGAGACTAACTAGCGTCGAGTAAAATAATGGTTCAATGACTGTGAAAGATCGGTCAAGAAACCCTTCGGAGGAAAGGCAAATCAGCTGACCTCTCTTTTATGGTAGGCCTTCCCCTGCATTAACGCCGAGAGTCTCGGATAAACCACGAGAAAACCTAGACCGTGGGGTGAGGAAACCGCCTATGCCCATCTAGCAGACGAGAGTAAGACACCCAACTGTTGCTGCAACCGCTCAGGCTGGGTGGATCGGTCAGAAGACTGACTGGCCGAGGGGCTGGGATGACAGAGTTCGATGACCGGCAGGGTCTGGGAATTTTCTCTTCACTGTCTTGTCTAGATCGGATCACGGACCCTGCCTAGTGGTGTCCGGGGGTTGTTTCCCAGGGGTAAGCAGGCGAGGTGTACTGGATTAATGTGGCAAATAATAAGAATCGGTGGATGGATCTTGTGAACACGGTAAAGACGGTAAAAGGAGGGGAATTTCACCACCACCTGAGCGTGCTATTTGGTATCTCAACAAGGGCTATGATCTTTGGGTCATTTTCGTACTCTATCCTAACCGCGTATTAGGATATCTGAAAATGGTGTCACGCGAAGACGAATTCGTCATTGACTCATGATCTTAGATGTCAATTCCGTTTTACGTTAGTTCCAACCCACTCGTGCGCAATGATGAAGCCATCCGAGTGTTTCTAAATCTTACGACAGGATAAGCTACGAGAGGCTTCGCCTGCCTGATGTGAATCTTGAGATCTGGAAACACACTTCCGGTGTCAACCGTCATTCTTCCGGTAGCGAACATTCCGCAGCCTTTGATGTGACAACCACGAGCTACACGTGGGATGAGGGGGACCCCCCCCCCAACCAAATTACTCACATTATCTGAAAGCTATAAGCTGTCCCAACATGGAATAGGCTATAGTTACATTAGCGGGATTTCAGGTTACCACGACGAGTATGAAGATTCCTATTATCTGGGATGTTGCACCGTGTAATCTGGAAGAAATAGACCGACGTTTCGGAGGTGCTTAATGCACCCACCGTCCTGATAATGGAGGCATTAAGCACTTCTGTAACGTCACTGAATTTCTACCGGACTACCACTGGCCCAGTTACCCAAAAGACAGTTATCTTAATATTTTCCGCCGTGAGAGCCTAAAATCTCACCTAGGAAGTTTTGTGCTTCAAAGACGTTCATTTAAAACAAAATTCGTACATTACTCAGGGTACTCAGGGCCACAGACACAAAGATACCCAGGACAGATGTGACTACCTGAGGGGAGATACTGGATAAACTGTCGGTCTTTCAATTTTCAGAGAATGTGTTGGCTTAGCAATGCGTTTGAATTGCAGAAATACCAGCCCAGACATACTCATACGAAAATCTCAGCACATTGGTTTTTGCTGTCGATAGCAAGTAACTGACCTGTGAAAGGTTAGGTTATTCTCGTGCCTGGATGAAACCTGACGGTAGAGCTAGTCTCAAGCATGCACTAGGTTCAGGTCCAGGCCCTCATACGTGGTGTTACGAATTAGAATAATTTTGCCTTTGGTTTACTTAATAATCGATTCCTTATGTTATACTTTAAAGTGACTGCTGTTCTAGAATATTCAGTACAGACTGACAGAACACATAATTTAGAGCAGTGGTATTCAACCTGGGGTACGCGTACCCCCGGGGGTATGCGAAGACATCTTAGGGGTACGTGAAATTTAAAAAAAATATATATATTATTTTATGTTAAACACTGAATAATCAGTAATGTGATTTATTTAATTTATTTCAGATGTAGATTATATACTACATATAACTTGAATTATACACCAACAACTTTGGGGGTACAAAGTTGAAGAGAAATTATATTTGGGGGTACGCGAACAAAAAAGGTTGAATACCACTGATTTAGAGTGTGTTAGGCCTGGTTTTCGAGATGGAATGTCGCCGTTGTGACGATATTTTCATACTTTCTGCTCTGTATCCGCAATTGAAAATTCATTCGCACTCCTTTAAAGCAAAATGGACACAAAGCACATTCTGCCTTGAAATGTGTTTTGTTCGTTTTGGTTAAGCGATCGCGAAAGTATCGGTGTCGGATAAACATGATATTAAAACGGTATGTTGTCTCGTACTGAAGAGATTTAATACCACACAGCCACCCAGTTCATTTAAATTTGATTAATTAAAAACGACTAAACTCCACTGATAACACCAAATAGCTTTGTCAATGTCAGGATATTTGAAACTGGTCGTCAACTTCGCAGTCTACCAACGATAAAAAATGCAGGTACCTCAGAGTAACATTTTCTTATGCTTTTAAGAACAACTTTCATTCCTTTACCACTGTTATATTAGAGCCTGTACCAACTGTCCGACTATATTTGACACGATCGACTTTTTGGAAGTTGGCTATTCAGCACTGAAATGTTGTATATTTCCCCTTGTACTTCAACAGTCAGTAAATCTGCCGTCTTCAAGGTTGCAGCGCCGCGTAGTGTGGTAGAAGTTTAAAAACGTTTCGGAAACTCTTGCTACCTCCATCACCAGGACAAAATTAACCAGCTGATATTTGTAATGGTGCAGTGCAGTGTTTTCTTTGCGGTACGTACTAAATTCTTAAATATTATTTAGACTAGTTTCAACTTCAACAGCCTAAAATTTTATATCGCTGATATAAACAGAGGGATGAATACAAATTGATCTGCAAAGAGTTTTGAAGCATGGACCATTAGGAAAAGGAAGTTGGTCGACCAATGAAGATATCGATGGATGCAATGAGATCTTAATGGAAGACGTGTACTTGAAGCTGTTGATACTGATAAATAGCTTCAAGGCCAGCAAAAGCCCTCAGTAACAGAAGGAATGTTATCGTTCGCTACGATACTGGATACTGGGAATTGGGAACGACCCGTTCTTCAAGTTCCTGAGCACTGCGGGTCCCAACTTTTCGTTGGCTCGATCTACAGACATTCGGCAGGACACCCTGGACGAGGGATCGGCCCGTCGCAAGGCCTCTACCTGTACACAGGACAGCACAACACAGAAAAACGCGGACAGACATCCATGACTTGAGTGGGATTCGAACCCACGGTCCCAGCGACCAAGCGTCACAAGGCCCACTCTTCAGACCGCTCGGCCACTACGAAGTGGACGGAAATCGTACTGACACAATTATTGCTAAAGTACTCTCAAACGAATAATTATATATCCAAAACAGTCATGTTAATCATGTTATCCGTGTAGGTCCAGTTAACGCTTTGAAAAACGAAAAATTAAAAAGTCTCGTATTTAATTTTGTTCACTGGAACACAGCAGAATCGATCACGTAAAATGTATCTTTAGCCACTTGCAACGGACGTTAAGTCTCATTTTTCGTTTTTCAGAGCGTTAACTGGACCAACGCTCAGTTCTAGAAGACAAACCAGGTTTCTCTTTCAAAGACACAGAAATGTACACGACTATTATTTATATGGACATGAGCACTATCTGGTGTCATACATCTGTACACAAGAACAGGATGTGCCTTTATCATTATCACATTCTTCAGATTCTTGCCTTTTACTCATCACGAGTACGTCTCCTTTATCATCTTCGACGTAGCGGCCATTTTCACTATGAATTCGAACGCTTTTCCTGTTCGCTCTCCAAGAACTATAAAGGCCTAGATGGTCTACCCACCTCTCCTTTGGTCTTCTCAGTTATTGCTCGCCTTTGCATATATAGGCTACCTCAATAACCTTTACGCACAACTTTTAACCCTTTAATACCCAGTGGTAAGTATATATACCACCCACTTCAACATTCAAAACTTTACAGTATACCCACAGAGTACATGCTTATAATTTTCAGAATAAACAGTGATCATTTCCCTAAGCAGTATTAATCAACTGGTTTATGTGACAGAGACGCGTTGTGTTTTCTTTGAGGTAAGAACTGTCTTTAAATAACACTTGCATGAAGTTCGACGTAAAAGGGTTATGTTTAATTTTGTAGTAGTCAGCGTAATCCAACTGTGTCTTACATTCTCAGACCCCGTATTTGGTTCCAAAATGCTGACGCCCAGTGTGTTTCGAGCAATGGCTCCATCACTCTGATGATGGAAGTAATAAGATCCTCTGAAACACCAATCATTATTCAACACGGTGCTACAACCCAGAAGACATCCATAGAAAAAAGAATAGCCTGCTTAATCTGAACACATCAATTACAGGTTTACGTAAACTCAAAATGGAAAATTGAAGATTCGTAAGAACGGCAGATCACGTATTCTTTAACCACGAGTCATTCCGTAGGCGGCCAACTTAAAGACTACGAGACTACAGGGAAAAATATCCTAATTTCATAACGGCAAAAATTACAAATCATTCGATCTTCTTCCAAATCGTAAATATCGCACTAACAAATTACAAACACAACTGACGTTACGTAAAAAAATTAATAGCCTAATCATTATGATTACAAAACGCAGTCCCTTACTTTGAGAAACGAACGCACGTACAAATTGTTTGAAAGGAACTTTGAAGGATGGTTAAAGCTCACAAGTATTAGAATCTGTGTATAAAAACATTAACAACAGTCTTTTGTTCTGTTCAACTAGAAGTCTTATTTCTTGGAACTATATAACCAATGGGTACCACAAGTCGATAATGATGATGCACTTCCGGTGTGTGTGTGTGTGTGTGTGTGCATTATGACACGCGTCGTGTTGGTGCTCGGATGCTGCTGAATCAGACCGCATGCTGTTTCAAGGAGGATGCACAAGACTGGCAATACGGAAACATCAGAACAAGAGATCTGACCTCTGTGTGAGGCTGCAACGACAGGTAGATTGACAAATTATCTGCTCGACTGTCAGATTAATACAGAATGTGGGCTACAGACAGCGTCGTTAAATGAACCACATACACAATAAAACTTTATAAATCAAGCAGTTTTTTTTTTACAAAAGTGAATAATTCAACAAGAAGATTAAATTAAGAATGAACATCCTAATTACGATCGACTGTACGTAATTCACAGACTCGCAATTTCCTTTTTCCAAGGAGCAAAGCAATGAACGATAGATATATCGATATTTATTTTGAAGTCGATTCGTTTCCGAGACAACTGTGATCAGATATGGCTGAAGGGGGTGAATTCGCCCTGTCTGTGGCCTAACCAGCTAAGGGATGACTTGACAAGAAGCGCCGAGAACAGATGAACAGATCAGTATCACGCATCTATCACGTAACTAACAATCGATATTTTACATCCCAGACCGCAGGCCCAATACGAATTTACTCTCGAAGCTCACAGAAGAAGTGGCGTAACACGCCTTGACATAAAAGCCAATTTCATTGCAGAGAACGGGATCCCTCCTTCGGATCGATACGTGTCATTAAATATCGTAAGAAAAAATTACCATCTTTAAACCCAAAATCTTCACCGGGACTCGAACCCAGGACAATTTCCCTGATTGTGACCTTTATTCCTGTAATTTCCTCGTCGAAACAAGTAACTTTGGTCTTTGGTCGTGCTTAGTTTCGGAGCTACAGTTAAACACCCCCCCCCCCCCCCCCACCGGCTTAGAATTTTACATTACGCAACGTTATCAGTCCAGATCGTGGCATTCTGGGTGTCTGCGCTATGTAGTCTCTGTCTGCATACCAGCGTTTCTGAGAAACATGCTACTTTCAACCCTGACGATAAGGGCTGCATGGTCTTTCTAAATATTAGTACAGAGAATCAAAATACCAGAAATCATATCTGTAATACACAGCCGAATTTACCTGTACAATTCGTCCTGTATTCGAAAAGCGAATATATTAGGATGACGGTCCCGTTAAAAGTCGGTCAGACAAATGCAAGCAGATAATAATATTATCAATAAGAATGAAAATCATGACAGACATCGTTTATAAAAAGGCACGACACTACAAAAGTAACATGTCAAATGAAGTCTAATTTAAAACAGGGGTGAATTTTTTTGGTTTATTTAACGAAACCGTCTGCAGGTGATATTGGGTCAGATGTAAGATGAATTCAGCGCGCAGGATGACGCATGGGTAGCGTATTAAGTCATGATTCGGAGGGACTGAGGAAAATCACAAAATAATCTTCTGGCGTGAATCGAGTCCGAGAGACAAGAGGGCCGATCACTTCACTGAACTGCGACGTCCATTACAACGGACTGGCACGAGCGCAGAGAAACAAAGAGACGTCACAGGAAGTCACTGATAGCGTCATCGTCATCATCAATCGTGTGTATTTTGTTGCTAATTGCATCTGCCGCTGTTAACGATTCTCATTTCATGCTTTAATGCACTGACAAACGCTTTTCTGTGGGGATGATTTTTGAAGCGATTTACAAAGAATACGACGACGTCAATTTCCTCCAGCGTGTAAGAGTTTTCAGATTCTGACGGCGACGATTATGAAAATTCCTATCTTCTGGGATACTACGCCGTGCAGTCCTGCAAAAAGTGACCCGACATTTCAGAGGTGCTTGTCGTAATAATTCATCATCCTGATGATGTAGACAGACAGCACCTCTGAAACGTCGTGCACCTTTTTTACCTGACTGCACGGCGAAACATCTCAGAAGCCAGCCGTCTTCACACTCATTGCCTTGAGAACCTGACAAAAACCACAGAATTAGACTTGTTCACTGGTTAAATATTCCAGAGTGACTTAGATCTGTCTTGAACTGAGGCCCGCCAGTGTGATGAAGTGGGCAACACCTGTCCTGACATGAGACCAACCCCTGCACGGCTAGACACTCCTGCTGCTTTGGTTCTCACCCCTATGGCGGGGCGCACAATACAAGCCAATCTCATGACAGCATTCGCTAATACAACTATTGCAGTATAATAATCATCCAATTCTACCGCAGCGAAAACATCCCCCTACCGGGCCCCTTCACTCACCCCTAAAATCTAATCACCACAGGACAATACCGCCACCATCATGTACACATAAATTTGAACAAATAGCATTATGGGGGTGAAAATTTGTTAGGGGTGGAGGAGATACCAGTAACTGAGCAGCCAAGCCTCGTGGGTCCTTCGATGATGTTTCTCCACTTACCATCTTACACAGCAGTCCAAAGAAATTGCAGGCTGTCCCAAAAACACGTATACACATTATAACACGGAATATTAATTGAATAAAAATTTCCTTGGATATTATCCATAGTCTAGTAAATATAAAACGTAAAACAACGTTTCGGAGATGGGACTCTATCTCCGTCTTCAGGTTCCTACACAGTTGGGCCCACTAGATAGAGCTAATCCCTATCTCCGGAGATAGAGTCCCATCTCCAAAACGTCGTTTTACGTTTTATATTTACTAGACGATGGATAATATCCAAGGAAATTTTTTATTCAATTGGCCTGCCGTTCTGCCCTTAGAAGGACGAAGCTATTCTACATAATATGATCTAAACACAAATTCACTTCCTACCTCAAAGAAAACACCACGCCTCTCTGAATCTGATTAGGGAAATACTTGCTACTTATTTTTAGAATCATATGAAACCCTTAGATTCACTTTGCGGATAAAATTCAAAGTTGATGAACGTTTTAAGCACGTGGTGTAAATAGTTACCACTTTGTTTAAAGGATGACGCCTGGCATTCATATTTTAAATACGTGTCCTTTCTTCCCTGCGAATATTATGAATAATAAATCAGAGACAACCACGATTTCTGGGCGAGGTCCATGCCTTCTCGCCGTCCAGAGTCCTTGGCGTCGCAGTCAGAACTACCTCTAGATACGACGGGCGTCGGCCGAACATTTACCTGCAGATTAGTCTGTTTACTGAGACTGTTGTCACCATGGAAACGTTTGTTTCACCGCGAAATCAAAACTTTGGTACAAATGTCTACAAGTTGCGGCTGCATATTGAAGGGTAGTGACCCTGAACAAGCAACGGTCGGCTTTTCCCAACAATACAGACGAGGGGGAAGGGGAGTGCGTGACGTGGTGTGTGATCTGGTATGCACGTACCGGCAAAGCGTCACCAAGTCTAATAACGACCAGAGGCTTCGGCCAATCGAGCAGTCACCTTGTGTCTCAACGTCTCGCAGTGCAACAGCGGCTTAAGTCAACCTCACACGACGGAGTGGCACATAATTTCGAATATATTATACCGGCTGGCGTTATCTGGGAGTGAAAGATAAAAATGTGGATATTTTGTGTGGTTAGAACGCTGGCCTTGTAATCCTGGGGTCTCGGGTTCGATTCCCGGCGGTGCCCGAATTTATAACTTGTGTTGGGCAAGGCCGTGGTCTAGGCAACACGGAGTTTTCCTCCGTGGCATCCCAACAATTACTCCATTCACACACAGAAGAAGGCAATGGCAAACCACTTCTGGATCATCTGCCAAGAACGTATATGAACAGGTCCCAGTCCGAGAAAAGGATGGAAGGATCCTGTTCATATGGACCTGTCGTCAGACAGAACACTAAATAAATAAATAATAAATATTAAAACAGTTCTCAGAGAAATAGGGTTTATAGATTGAATTCTTCTGGCTCAGGATAAAGACTGCTGAAGGTATTTTGGGATCACGGCAATGAACTTATGGGTTCTATAAAACACGACGAATTTCTTGATTCGCTGAATGACTATCAGCTTCTCATGAAGGACACTTCCACCGAATTAGTAAGTTGTATGGACTTGTCAATGATTAGAAGTAATCGGTCGGACACAATAAGTTGAATAAGAACCAACAACTCAGATTCAAATGCGAGCAGCAAAGTTTCGTATGTACGAGTAAATTATAAAAGCAGAGCTCGTAAAGCCGTCCCTACTACATAAATAATCACTGCTATTTCGTTGGTTAGCTGCCGATTAATGCATAAAGCGATCAACACGCGGCTCGAAACATGTTTGATGAAACGTACTTTAGTTTTAAAAATTTAATTTAATTTCAAGTCCAATTCAGTTCTTGCACTGTACCAACTTCTAAGTGTCATTTAGGGGTTAAAAGCGATGTAGAGGTTTAGCCTTATATATTTACCCGCGCGAGAATAAATGAGCTCAGGCGCTAAAGATGTACGTATTTAAGTTGTCACACCTTTTCATCCTTTCTTGCGAACATTTAAAAATTAATAACAATATTTTTACATAACAAATAAGGAGGGTTTGCAAAAATTTAACAAAAAGAGTAAAAGGTACAAAGGAAATCAGAAAGAAATATAAAGAATAGAAATAAAATACTTGTAAAGCAAATTAAAGAAATGAGTAAAAAAGGAGAAACTTTATATATCCGCCCCCCCCCCTCTACCTGCTGTGTTCGTATCACGTGCTTTTGAAACCAATCAAAAACAGACAGATGTCGTCTACTGACTTGCTTTGCTACTACTAGCAACAACTTGTCAGCCACAGAAAAACCTCCTTACAAACCAGAAGCTCATCTCTTATTTAAGTAACAATATCAATGCGCTGGTGTTTGCTCATTGGCCAATTCCAAACTGAAAGTAGTTAACTATCTGGATACGTAATCTCAATTTTGTTCTGAAACTCCCACCAGGCTACCGGCTATCCCCACAAAGTTACTCGTGGTTTTCCCCAGGCGTACCGAGATAGTACGTTAACGCGGGCCACGACAAACCCATTCCAAATCATCATCCACGTTTATCTTCCCATCTCATTCGATAAACACGGACCACGCAATGAAATATCACATTAAGAACGCTGAAATACGTTGGGCAGTGTTTTGTGAGTTGAAAGTTCAGCCGCTGTTGCACGCACATGAACACAGCTCCTGTAGCAGCTACCTTGGTTATTGATTAAAGAGTTTCTCGTTGTCATGACAACCAGATCCATACAGAGGCAAACATATCGTCACCTGCTGCAACCCGCAGAGAGAGAGAGACAGAGAGAGAGAGAGAGAGAGAACGTAACCGCTGGGATGAAGAATGAAAGTAAACCCGAATCTCTTAGTAAGGTAATTCGGTTTTAAAAAATAATTAAATCGTTTTAGAAGGCACCAAGGTAAACTTCTACCAGACCACACGGCGCTAAAACCCAGAGAACTGCTACTTTCGTACTCAGCGCAGTGAGAACCTCAAATTATATTAAATATTATTATTTTATGCTCCACGAAACTAGTTTTTCAGTAGGAGAAAGTATTTGGGTCTTTCTGACACGTAATCTTACTGAACTACAGTCTGGCTTCAGCAGAGCAGGACTTAAAAACCTATGTTTCTATTATTAATTAGCTCTGTAAACACTAATTAATAAATAACACGAAGGCCTGTGGGGGGGACCCAGAAACGAAAAGAAAGTATTTGTGAGCTCGGTATAATCCCGCAGCGCACGCCTTCCAAGTATTCGCTGGGCCCCAGATCGTTGCCAGGTACGTGGATCCTAAGTTATGTTGAAATTCGTCTGCAAAAACCTACGAAGCCAAAAACTGGAATGATCTATATATTCAATCCACGTTCAGACTGCAAAAACGGATATGACTTGACGAAGAAGTAAATGGCAGAGGAGTTTTCTTTGATCAGCTGAGAGATATGTCTGTTATAGGACAATACTGAATCCAATTCGTATCTTTACATTATATTTCTCGAAGTTTAATTTCAACCCCTTGAAACAGAAGCCAGTCCGCACCGCAAAGAAAACATAACACCTCACAATTACAAATAACATTTTAACGTTGAATAACGTTTATAAAATCACGGTACACTCGACGGAAACTGTTAGATGTAAGATAACGCTGGTGTGTAAGTTCTTCAAACGCCAATAACTCGAGACCTATGTAAGATAGAGCATATACACCTATATGTAAATTAAAGAGTAGATAAAGGGCTTTTTCTACATGATGTTTACTTTATTCTATAAAGCATATTTCACACATTTTTTAAATAATTACCCAAAACATGTAATAACTACCCCCTCGTTCCTTAACTTCAACCGCTTGCCACGTCTAAATCGTAAGAGTTAGATCACGACATATTGCGAGTGAAATACGTAAATAAGTACGAGCTTTTCAAATTTGCATACAGATTTCAGCTAACTCTTACGGTTTAGGAGTTTTGGCCATTTATTTGGTAACAAAGAACGGTTCTAGAGTGAGCGATGAGTACATGACGCAACACATAGATGACCTGTCGGCAGATGACGTCACGTATAGATAATATGTAAAGGTATACATTAATGTGTAAATAAAATTTTATTTCAGTACAAATATACTTCTACAGTTAAACGTTATTCAACGTTAACTAGGGAACCGTGATTCCACTGTCAATTTTTTTTTATTAATTCTATATAAGAAAATAGCATAAGACAGAAATTTTCAAAATAGCAGTTGTTTACACTGAGAATCATACAAGATCCATAAATACAAAATGCACAGTTACCGATTGTTAAAGCAGGTGGTACATTTAGTTACCACGGGGTTTTAAAGAGTTATAGAGTCGTTATGTAATTGCTACCTCTGTTCCTTCAATATCGTGTCGCTTTCAGAAAGTGAAAACTGATTTTTTAGTGCGAAGGTATAGGCCTATGTCTTTCATTTTTTTGCAAATGTCTTGTCCTGGTGCCTGGCAATGAATTATGAAGTGAGCAGACATTGATTTCAAATTCCGAATGAGAAAGGGGGAAAAACGTATGAGATGACAGTGGAGCTGAATTGATCCAATCCCGGGAAAGTCTGAGAGTTGGACCAATGAGACGTTGCTCTTGAAAATGCCATGCGCAGTACATGGTGCGCAGAGCCATGCAACAAGTCAACCCCCATTAGACCTACAGTACAGTACAGAACAAATATCAAGAGACGCTATGTTATAAAAAGCATCTTTTAACGTAACGACGAAAGCATTAGAGTGATATAGATTAAAGTTTCTCTCTGATTAACCCTTTGAAGCCGAAGCTCATCTAAATAATATTTTTAAAAAAATTCAGTGCCTACCTCAAAGAAAACACAGAGACGAAGTGGTTGATTGTGCCTAAGAAAACGATAATTGTTTGCTCAGAATCATAGGAAACTCAAACACATTGTGTGGGCTTCTAAAGCAGGTGAACGAATATTTGCCATTGGGCACTTTAAAACGACGTGCAGTTACAACTATCCTAAGAGATGAAATCTACGTCTTTCTTCAGAGCATTCAGAGCTAATACCAGAGCCTTATCAGATCCTATATTCACAGCTAAGTATTGTTAAAAACCCCGTCATCGTAAACATTTTAAGGGTTTTAAATCTGTAATCCTTCGTCCTTTAAGTAGAATCATCCCTGACCCACATGTGCGTATTTAAAACAAGATAGACATGACATACCCAACTTATTTGCAGATTCATTCACTTTTAAAGACGTCAAACGTTTAAAAACTTTTATTTTTCAGACTTAGTATTATCACCAGATGGTGCTTAGTTGGGTATCAGGTGTCCCTCTACTTTAGGTAATTCAAGTGGAAATGAACATCAGCGTTTACCCTCAAAATAAATTCAATATGGATGTTCCTCAGACCGCCAGTAACATTCCAGCCGAATTACTGGGGATATTAACTACGGTTGACCTAAATTTGGGACACCCCTTAGTCGAGTCCAGGGGGTGTGTATCCCCGAGGCTTCCCCTCAGCGCCCCAAAGAGGAAATCGAAAAAGTTATATCACGCTACAGAATAAATGGAAACCGGACTGAGATAATTACAGAAATATAAGACATGATAGTCCATGATAGTCGAACTATCATGGACAGAACTGGGGATATCCGAAAGGCGGAATTAATTAGATGGAAACAAAGAACAGAATTAAAAAATATCATAAACCACTCCTCGGAACGACAAGAACTTCTTTTATGGCTATTATGAACTGTTACGTTTGTAATAGTGTTCCCTTAAGGGAACAGGCGGACGGCGTTGTGAAGTGTACAGGTGTTAAGTAAAAATTATGACGGCCCCGAGAATCATAAAATGAACACATCTCACCGTATAAAAATCGAGCTCTATCTCGATACCATTGTCCAGTCTAGTTCCCAGAACGTGCTGCTTATTTATGAGTCAATTTGCTGTTGGACAGCCCAAGCATGGCACTCGCTTTGTATATATTTCCCGTTGCCGTAGCAACGGCTTGTAACACGGCCAACGTGGCTCATCCATTTTCTTTATCCATGAAAATTAAAATCATGGAAAGAGAAAGATATATAAAAATAACCAACCAACGAACCACAATACATGGCGACGTTACCATGGTAATACTGAATTTCCTAACACGAGAGCTATCGTGCAAGATCGACGCAAAGACCTCAGACGATACTTGCTACATCATTAGTCATTCTATGACAGAAGTAGATATTCCGACTTAAAAGTTTCTTGTTTCAAGTTTTTCGAAACGATGCTCCAAACAAGATTGATTTATGTCCTAATGTTTGATCTTAACCACACCTACAGCATCGGTATTCCACACGCAATATCGAAATGTTACTTTTCTTCAAGACTTAATAAACTTTAATTATTCGTGTTTTTTTTCCGTCTAATCACAATTGTATATAAATAAAATTTATACATAAGATATTAAAATATCATTTACATATTTGGTACATCTTTTTACTACATGTTTCGGTTACATTGAACCATCTTCAGGTGTAAAGTTAAAATTATAATCTTATAAACTAAAACTTAATTACTGTTGTTGTGTAACTTCTGATGATGTTTACTTCCAAATTCATTGGAGTGAGGATATATTTTGAAGTGATAGTGGTTTAACATTGGCCTGTAACGTAAATAATTTAAAATATTTTTAA
>NW_019059767.1:166814-203493 GCF_000696155.1 Zootermopsis nevadensis
TAAACTTTTCTATTTATCTCCAGAAATATCCGCAGATGCAAAAAATCACACGAAGCTAATTGTACAAATATTATATAAGCCCAGTTTGATATTTGCTTGTCTTGATGTATATGTGGTTCAGCTCATAAATTTCTCAGTAATAAAGACAAATGGCAGAACATTCCAAATGCTGCAACCATTAGGCAGTACTTCTAAGAGGCCTATGGCCAACGAAAACATTGAAATAAAGTTACACGCAACAAGGCTGATGTTAATTTTGTTCTCAGTTGAGAGTAATGTGAGTGGGATACGAGTAAAAAATGTTAAGAATAAAAAGATATGAATGGGATAAAATTACGAAATAAACCATTCCTCGTTGGATTTCGATGGTACTTTTACCACTAGTTATATTAGACTTCCGAATACGAGCCGTTTTAAGAAGTTTTATGTTATATCCAAGAGCAGAGAAGACACGAGGATGCGAACCGATTGAGCTATGTCACGGCCTACGAGAGCGATGTACGAAAAAGTTAAAAGTTTCTCAGTCCAAAAGAGAAGGAGAAACGATCCACGCGCTCTGCTGCTGTCAGAGCCCCCTTTTATATCACGCAAATTGAACACTAGTTAACATCCAACATAAGCTGCATTCCCTTTTCATACGTGGATACACTCCCACTTGGTCGCATATTTCGACACGAATGCATCATCATCACAACACGTGTTTACCAAAATGCAAGCCTTTGCACAGCGTACAAGGCATTCCTTACACAACTTTATTATTTGGTGACGCTGTCTGGCGTAGCGTAACTTGTCACAATCTAAAGGTAAAAATTTTGCTATGACCATATAATCAAGCAACTGGGAAAAAAAATCAGTTATTTTTCAGCACTCTTCATGGAATGAAAGCGAATAACAGAACAGCCTAACCTCACTTATGACACCGGTTCGCAAATTCTTTTGCTCTGAGCCTTCTTTGATGTGAATAAAAATTACTTAAAATGTGGCTTAGCTATGTCGGAATATAATCACTTTTTTTAAGTGTTCTGTCTGACGACAGGTCCATATGAACAGGATCCTTCCATCCTTTTCTCGGACTGGGACCTGTTCATATACGTTCTTGGCAGATGATCCAGAAGTGGTTTGCCATTGCCTTCTTCTGGGTGTGAATGGAGTAATTGTTGGGATGCCACGGAGGAAAACTCCGTGTTACCTAGACCACGGCCTTGCCCAACACAAGATATAAATTCGGGCACCGCCGGGAATCGAACACGAGACCCCAGGATTACAAGGCCAGCATTCTAATTTCATGTAATTATTTGGAAATCTAAATTTAATTATCTTGTCATCCGTTGTTGGATTTATTTCCAGTGATAATGTGTTCTGTGTAAATACTGAAATTCCGGCAGGTTATCTGGTAGATTGCAGGTTCTGGTAGCTGCGTGCAATCTGTAGTCAGAAATAAAGATTTTGAGTAACTGAAGTTATAATGTTTCATGATTCTTGTGTTCTTAATCCAGGGAAACCGTGCGTTCAAAGCCAGATGATGGAATCAGAGTTCTGTCGGAGTGACATAAATTGGAGATTAATTAGTATTAATTAATTAAATTCCCATATCACTTACGGTTATAATTTTATAATTTGCTGCTGGAGTTTATTTTTTATTTAGTGTTCTGTCTGACGACATGTCCATATGAACAGGATCCTTCCATCCTTTTCTCGGACTGGGACCTGTTCATATACGTTCTTGGCAGATGATCCAGAAGTGGTTTGCCATTGCCTTCTTCTGTGTGTGAATGGGATGCCACGGAGAAACTGGGGAAGCCCCCGGAGGAAAACTTCATGATGCCTAGACCACGGCCTTGCCCAACACAAGTTATAAATTCGAGAACCGCCGGGAATCGAAGCCGAGACCCCAGGATTACAAAGCCAGCGTTCTAACCGCTAGACCACCGTGGCTTTTTAATTAGCTACCGCGGATAAAAGGCTCCTACTTTGGGAAACGCTAGCTTAGATTTAACTCTGATGCAGTTTCATGCAGTAGACGCGCACATGCGCATTTGAATATCAGTAACACGATTGCAGGCAGCGTTTTTGTTTTGTTCTCTTGAAACTTGTAGGACGAAAGCTAATGTCAGTTACGTAACTCTTCCGCTCTGGGAGAATGACAGAGGAGAACAAACGAGTATGGCGGCAGAGGCTGGCGCCACACGGCGTTCCCGACGCGTCACGACGCTGCAGTGTTTGGTTGCTAGGGGCAACGCGGATGCTTTGTCTCTCGTCAGGCGCATCAATACCAATCTGTAGGCCGGACGTTACACCCGCCCCCCGCATCAAGATTTTTTTTCTCAATGCAAGATGCTGGGTTTGTCAAAGGCGTCGCAGTTCTAGAGAAAACCGACGCTTCTGGAACCCAAAGCCACGTGGAAATTGCATGGCCAAAATGGCGCTGGGATAGCTTTTCTCTTCAATTTACGATAGTTCTAAGTCTACGTATAAACATATCTTCGCGTTTGGTAATCACTGACTTAAAATGCGTAGATTTCAACAATTTTAGTTCACACTAGAGCAGAGCGCTCCTTTTGGAGCTCCTGGGGGGGGGGGGTTGCGTTTTAAAATCTTGAGTAAGAAACTAAACCAACCCCCCGAATAGGGGGTTAAAACACTTGACTAACCCCCTTCGTGGGGGGTTAGTTTAGTGTCTTACTCAAATCATTTTTTCAAGTCATTTGTTTGATAACGTAATTGTTTGACTACAAATAGATTGACGACGACGACAAATCACGAATTTTTATAGTAGAAGATTATTAATTAATGTTGATTCCAGCATAGAATGAACTTTTCTGAAAGCATGAGGCTGCCATTTGGTCTGTGACTTTTATTCTTTGTGTGAACACTATGTACAGCGTTTTTTTTAAAAAACGTTCTCGGTTTTCACAATGAAGTTCATTAATGAGTTTAATATATTCACATGGAAGAGGTAAGATCTCTAATCTCTTAAACAGGCTTCTACGTGAATTCCTAAGTTTGACACCACCCATTATTCTAATAATTTTATTTTGTAAAATATAATTACGTGCATAATAACACAGCGTCATATTTTGCATCCCCAGCGCCAAATGTTCGTGTTAAAAATGCTCTCCATGTGTAGAAATTTTACATCCTTCAAGGTATATCTAAAATTAACGTTCGGTAATTTAATTCTATAAATTTGGCTACACAGCAGGAAGCAGAAGCCATCTTGGATTCACCGCTTCCCTGCTTAAAACAGCTGAACACTTTTTCGTACGTCCTGCAGCTGTTACGTCGGTAAGGTACGCAGTTGTATTGCGTACAAAATTTTATGTTTTATTGGTCGTGGTGTTTCGAATTATTATTATATTCTGACTGCAATCGAATTTTGTGTAGTGGTCGGGGGTAGCACTGAACATGCCCAAGAATCAACAACAGAAGACAGTCAAGATGGAACACGTTCAAACGCCGAACACACGTGAAGTGAGCAAATCTAAAGCAGCTGTGTTTTGTACAAGTAATTATTTTCAGTTCGCCGTTCTTTATACTGACTCTCATGCCTGTTCTGTACTTGTTTATTACGAATTGTAAACATTACTTATATTACAGTGGATGCTGAATAGTAATTTTTTTTTCATTTTGTGGTGTAAATTGCAATATTTCATTTTTCTAATAATCCACCTTCTCCGATCAATGTTAACGTTTATGATGATCATATATCATATTATGATGATGTTAATATAACCACCATTTTGATAGGTATGTAAAAGGTATAAAAAATTTAAAACCTTTTAATTACTTATGCTGTACATTCAGAGCCCAAGCCTCAAATTAAAAAAAAAATTAAATATGTATCAAAAGCTTTCAATAATCTTCTCTTCCTCTCTATATTTCACTTATCAGTTTGCTTATTAACTATTTCTCACTTCGGCCCTGAAGATTGAGACAGCATGTTTCTTCGAAACAATAGTGTCTACCCTCGAGTCTACACGAACAACATCGCCAACCTCACTGCCGTCAGAACCCAAAGTTTCACATGGAATAATTTTGATTTTTGTTTCTGAGTTATTGTGACATTTCTGGAACTTAATCAGTCCAACTTATGTCTCCCCACACATGCACGAAAAAAAAAACACTTACCGGCCATTAATTGAAGAGAATGAATTACAACAGAACACAATAGGAAAGGCTCTCTGGCATTCATAGCTCATGGTTCACGTAACAGTTCCATGTTCTTTGATCGCTGATGCGATGTAAAGGTGCCAGATCCTTTAGTGGCTGACCTTACCTGAAATAAAATAGAATAAATAGCACATTTAACATAAATAACTAATACTTGGCAAGGATAGGATACTGATGCCACTCATGATAGTACTGAAATAAGACCGCGGATCGGCTGCGAACAAAGGAGAAAGACACCAGGTCTGCGCAAAACTTAAAGTTGACCCTGGTGGAGGCGCCATCACCAGGATCGCCCTAAACTCCCCTGAAACACTGTTCAATATCTACCAGACCATACGGTGTAACATTCCGAAGGCCAGAAGTTTTAGTACACGTCACAAGAATCTCAAATTCCACCAAATTGTGCAAAGTGCATTTAGGAAAAAGTTAGGCTTATATAATAATAAATGTATCCAAATACACACACTCAAGGGTAGACACTGCTCTCAAGATCGGTGTTCCAGCCTCATTTCACTCCCGATTTGTTGTTTGGGGACGCGAAATCTTTGGAACCATCATCATTACGACGGACAGGTATGAGACGCCAGACATTCCACGAGATAGATGCTCAAGCCCTCTTGCGGCAATAATGACATACAGGGAGTGGCTTCCAACAGAATATAACCTACAACTTCAGCTTTCGGGGAAGAGCCGCGTGGAATGTTTAATTTTTATTCAACGTTTCAGCAAATATTGCAGTTGCCATCTTCAGGGTGAATGTTCAGTTTAAATCTCTGACCGTCATTACACCCGGCAAAACAGACCCTATAAAGACGGGACAGAAGGTGGGATGAATTGTACAGCAAAGATAAAATCCCCATCTCTCCTACCTGGTACCTGATACGGCCACGAAGGACTCCTCCTTCAGTATATCACGGCTCGAGGAACACTCATCATCGTCACAAACCCAATCGTCAAAATGAAAGTAATTAAAATCTGAGTCAGGCAGATATATCTCCGGTAATGTACTGGGTAGGCTCTAGTGCTTCCAGTCAATCCCCAGATTATTAATGTCGGCCTAATTGTAACTAACTAACTAACTAAATGGATTACCGATCCCAAAGGTTCATCACCGAATTAACCAAAGTCCTCCACCGGACCCTGTCCTGGGCCAACAAAATTCAGTCTCCTTCAACTCCTGTCTCCCATAGATCCCGCCTGACATTATCCTCCCATCTACGTCTAGGTCTCCCCAGAGGTCTCTTCCCCTCAGACTTCCCAACCAATACCCGGTGCACACCTCTTGTCCCATCCATGTGCGCTACATGCCCCTCCCATCTCATTCTTCTCGACTTAAAGGCCTAATTGTAAACTGTGCAATAATTTCACTCTCAGTTCAATTCCTAGCATTCTGAACGCGCATGGCTTCCTTCACTTCCTGTAGCAGTGAATGGTCGTTCTAGGGCAGGCGCCGTGAAGCTCTTGCAGAGATTCAGCAGGTCGAAGATTTCTGCAGTCCCCCACCCCAGAGCGACTAACTCCGATCACTACCTACCTGATGACTGGATAAAACAATATCTGGATGTAAGACAAAGACTACTTCCTTCTGTATCCTTAAAATTCATTATTCATTAATCTCCTTATCATTCTACACCACACGTGATCTGCGTTACTGACAGCGTCGTTAAATAAAATACAGCTTGGTTCACTCAGATCTTCTGGAGCGAATAACTGAGTTTACCAGATTTGAGGTTTTCAGATGGCAGGACAAGACCACACGATGTCTTCTCAAAAGTCAAGATAACTTTCATTTATGAAGCATATCAAAGATCGATAAAATTAAACTCTCTGGGCGGGGGGAGGGGGAGGGGATACTGGCGGTAGCTCACGAAAAGCGTCTCGTTTCGTCTATTCTGACCCATTCAGGGCGTGAAACAGGGCAACATCTTACACCTTACACTGTACGTGTGACTTCAGCACCGATCACTTGTCTGTTATGTCACTGATGCGCTAAGCACATGCCACCGGAACATCACATCACGAGAAAAGTCAGTTTCTTTAGGCGATGGATCTTATTAAGGTTAAAGGAGACCGAGCCATCACGCAACCTCTCAGATTTGTTGAGTTGAAAAATAAGCAATCTACAAAGCCTATTTAGTAAAGCGGTTGATTTGTATTCGGACGGATATTCAGTTCGAGTCCGGGCCGAGACACCACGAAAGCCAACCGAGGTATTCGTGGTTTTACTCAGTCCGTCCTGAATTCCTGGATAAGATTTTAAAATATGGTAAAATCGATCTTGTTTCAGGCCGTTCTGGACAGGAAATGCATCAGACGAATATTTACCTGCGCAGACTTTACTATTTTCATAATCTATTTCTCTGTGGCCTCCCTAAGATACATAGTATTTCCTTCGCCCCACATAAGTTTCCAACTGAAATGTTGTATACACCATTAAACTGGCCGTAAAGGATTATGGGAAAATCTAAAACAGTAAACACACACACACATTCATAAATATTATCCCATAAGACCCAAAATCCCTTGAGAGCAAATGACCACAAACCCTTCTTCCTCTCGCGTGTGGTAAGTCTTGGCCATCTCATCCTTATCGATTTAATCTTCCACAAATTAATCTCTTTTCTGTGTATTTTTCTCTATTAATATGTTAACTCGTCTCCTAGCACCAACCATTGTTATAAACAATTATTTCTGCACACACAATATAAATGTTCTCACTGCCCTAAAATAAGAAATAATTACCCACAGCGTACCGTGTAAACTAGCGATACAAAATTCTGCAGTACCGACCCTGTGACGCGCTCGCCTTAACTCATCAGCGTGCCACATTATAAATATAACTAGAGAAAGTCTGGAACCATAACAACAGCGAGATTCCTCCGCGGAATCTGAAACGGTTTCACTGGAACTGCATCTGATATGAACACTGCTCGTTTCTTGTTTGCTTCAGAGATAACCACACATTACTGTATGGACACAGAGTTTACGGCAAGCAGGCGCTCATTTTGTGTACTAATATTCCCGTCTAAAAGAACTACTGGACGAAAGACTGTTGACAATGAAGTAGGAATGTCGAAAATGTGGCCTATTTTAAATATATAAGTCGGGAGAGACTGAATAAAACCACAAGTCAGAATCGCCGTCCTTCGGACCGGAAGTGTAATTTGAAATCTGTCAAATGCGGATTTTAATCGATTGGTGGGATACAGACGAAGCCCTTCTCTGGCTTCAAAGCACGTGTCACAAAGGTGTACATGGGAAGTTCAGGTAATGATCCACTATACATCGACACCAGCCGGACGTGTGGTCTTGTACCAACGTTCTGGAGGAACGCGCAGACTCCATCTTAAGGGCTGAAACTCACATTCCCAACCTGACTCACTTCGGCCCTACGTTCGTCAGAAACTCTGATAACAACCTACAAGGCCACCATTATCAAAAAAAACCAAAATCGACATTGCGAGACCTTCAGATCTTAATAAATATATGAATACAAAAACAAATGCCGTCCTACCGGCAGTCTGCAAGTGTAATTTCATCTAAAATTTTGTTTAATTTCATTATGTTTCGTCAAAATCAATTCCACGTGAGTCACTGTTACAGCAGGCGGTATCTATGGGAGATAGGAGTTGAAGGAGACTGGATTTTGTTGGCTCATGACAGGGTCCGGTGGAGGGCTTTGGTTAATTCGGTGATGAACCTTCGGGTTCCGTAAGCCATCTGGTTGGTTGGGTCCACTATTTGGGAAGCCTGAGGGGAAGAGACCTCTGGGGAGACCTAGACGTAGATGGGAGGATAATCTGAGGCGGGATCTATGGGAGATAGGAGTTGAAGGAGACTGGATTTTGTTGGCCCAGGACAGGGTCCGGTGGAGGGCTTTGGTTAATTCGGTGATGAACCTTCGGGTTCGGTAAGCCATCTAGTTAGTTAGTTAGTCTACTTTAAAAATACTACCCGCACATCTGTTCGTAAAACGAGCCTTAAAAAGGCAGACAAACATACAGAATGGATTGTTGTCCTCTTGTTTCATGATCAAACGTCACAACAATGCCCCAGTTTCAGCTGATTACAAGTTTATTCTTGGTCAATTTCACAGTCAATACGAACAGACGGCTTTATGGGGGTTTAACAAACGTTAGCATTCTTTCACCTCGGTCTTTACAAACAAGACAGATGCATTTCGTCACTTGTTTAATAAGAGTTTCGTGAAAAAACAATACCTTTTCCAAGACTAGAAGCTGTTTATTAAACAAGCAAATATTTCGCTATTACAGAGCATGCGCAACACCGTGATGCACTCGTAACCCTCAAAGATTGACGCGTTGAAGGAATTTGCTGACGGTCGCGTCTGCAATAACAATCAGCCTTGTAATTCGAAATCACCACCAAACATAAACGAGATTAAAATTACAATGGAAGAATGGGGTTATTAATGATCTACCGGTGTGATCCTGGCTTTGAATTAATCTTCTAATAGGCGTGATGAGTCATGCCTATTGTCTTCAGCTTCCCAATAAGGCAGAAAATCAACACCATCACTGATACGCGAGCAACTCAAGAAAGATGATGCAAACGAGATTAACAGCTGAAACAGATTTAACTGCTGTGTGAAAATTACAGTCTTCTGGGATGTTACAGAAAAAAAAACGTATCGAAACGTCGGTAATCGTCTACCAGACTACACGGCACATCCCATAAGACAGTCATCTTCATATTTGCCGCCGTCAGAACCTGAAATCTCGCCAATTTAGGGAATAAAATGCTGGCGAACAGCCAGGAATTCCCAGATTAGAAAATACAGCCCTTCTACATTGTACCTGGAGAAGACTATCAAACGTTACATCACAGAATTTGCTTTCTCATCGACGTGAAAACCTGAAATCGCATATAGGCCATAGTAGTTCTGCATATTTTAATAATTCTTAGGTTCATATCGGATGCTCACTTAATGAAAGACGAAACAAGGTATAAAATAATGGTCGAAGTCTCATTTGTGTAAGAAGTTAAACAACGCCGTGGGTTGCCAGAGACCAGCTGCTGTGTGACCAACAGCTGTCAGATGCCTAGGCTACAGGAGGGATGCTGTGTGATGCACTTCGCCGCCGGCTCAAAGCGATTGTTATACCTCAGAAAAAGATGCCGTGTACCTCAGGCCTTAAAATGGAAATTAACATGTGCCTCCTTCAGCCAATTATATACTACTTTCTAAGAACTAACGGAATATTGAGAGAGTCAGATCCAAAATGTATAATAATCTGTGAATTTAAAGCAGTGGCTCTTGACGTAACTTCATCACCGCAATAGCCAGTCCACCCTTCAGTTAAGACTTACAAGCACCGAAGACTGTGTAATGGTTTTAAGCAAATTCAGAAAAGAAACTAGAAACCATATACGTTATGACATTGCTTAGTGCATAAATTATCTGACACAAATTATCTAGTTCGATCGCCGTGCTCCCCGTTTACACGTTAAAAAATAAATTGCCTTTTAAAAGTTTCATATCTTTCATATACACTTTACCACACAAAGTTTCAGGACCTTATTGTCGCTCCCATTTCAGAATTACCTCAGACCGCCATGTTGGTATTACTGATGGCAGAAAATCCAAATGCCCTTCTTTTCTCATTAAAGTTACCAGAAAAACTACCTAGCAAGATTAATAGCTCTTAATCTTGCCTTGGATCGAACTGCGTGGTAACATCGATAATTTACCCCAAAATGTTCGAGAGTTAGCCTTAGGCTTTATCGATAATGATCGACGGATGATGCAAGTTGCGTGAAGCCTGTCGGTCCAGCCCTATGAATCTAATTAAGTTAGGTTAGGTGTGAGAAGGGTGTACAATGATGCATACACCGACAATCAGAAATAAACCAACCTCAGTTTGAAGACGACTGTCTCTTGGGATGTTGTCCTGTAGTCCGACAAAGATCGACCTACGTTTCAGAAATGTTTTCTCATCGCCCTGATGATGGAGGCACTAAGCACCTCTGAAATTTCGGTCAGTATCCACCAGACTACATGGAGAAACATCCTAGAACACAGTCATCTTAGTACTTCTCGCTGTACAAACCTGAAAATTCATCAAATGTCAAACGCCTAAAGGACTGACAGTTTCAAGTATAAGACTCCGAAGTAGAAAGCCAGAAGGCCCAATCCGCGTAAGATTCAAAAGTTTCACAGAATTAAAATTAACAACGATAAATTCAAATGATCGTTACATCGTGCTCCGACACTTGAAAGAATCATCGCGATGTCTTACCTTGCACCAGGTCCTTCAGATGTGTTAACAGTGCATATCGAATTGAGAAGGCTGAATTCACTATATAAAACACTGCACCTTCTATCACATCTTACCCCCTTCAACAGTGCCCAGCCTTCATCCACTCTCATCACAATTCATGAAAAAACCACGATACGAGCAAATCTAAAATACTAGGCTGGCGTTCTCCTTAGAACTTATTAGAAATGTCACAATTTCACTGAAGTAAGAATCATGCTCAGGACACGTACCTCGATGCTGTTCATCTGGAAGATAGTTGAACGAAACCCACAGCAAGAAGACGAATGTTACTCAGGTAGCAGGATGCTGTGTGTGAGAGAGAAAGCGGACCCACTGTCGGGGGATGCAACAACACCCTCTGGCATCACCAATCCGCAACAGGGTTATTCAACTCACACACAACTGAACCTTGCATTTGATTGTAGTGGCACAAAATCGCGGAATTATGACATGTACTTCTTTGTGTTACGTTAAATTCTTCGTTAAGTGAATTCATGATCGTAACAGTCTGTCTTTCCGTTCATAATTCCCATCTCGGAAACTGATTAACGGATAAAATGTCAGTATCATTTATCTCAAATATTTCTCGAATGATAAAAATATTTATGTAAATTAACTGAATCATATTTGGTACATTTCACAAATCACTTAGTCAATAAACACAATCTACGTTCCTCACTTTTCAAATTTAAAAAAAAAATAGTAGATTTATATTAAAATTTAAGATTGATGTGCGATTTAACATCGATTCTGTCATTGGCATCTTTCTTATAACAGTAAATTTGTCCAAAGGAAAGCAAGCCCTCAGCATCTAGGAGGCGTTTTGTCTGCTATCCTCGAGCGTGAGGGAACGAGAATCACATACAAATTGTTTGATCGAATTCGAAATGGAAGAGAACGCTTGGAAAACGTATATGGTAAGATGTGAGAATAATTAAAATGGATATAAGAAAAAGCAAGCTGTAACCCACAAGATCTACATCGACACTATTTCTAGTGGTAAACCAATCAAAAGTGCGATATGAGGTTCCAACGGCTGTGAGTCCGAAGATGTCTTCTGAGTTGTAGCGCCGTGTAGTCTGGTAGAAGTTTATGAATATTTCAGAAATCCTAAAACCCAGAAGACAGCCATATTCAAAACAGATAATATTTCTGCCAAGTGAGCAATCATTAATATCTGACCAAAGCGAAATCCCGCGCCACTGAATTGGTTGCAAACAAGAACTGTAGTGTGGCTCTTTGAACTCAGCGTCCAAATTGCGAAAACATTGAAGAGCCTTGCTCACACGCTGCCGTTACCTTGCAGCTCTCAGATTGAACGCCAGCCGGAAAGCAATAATAATAAAAAACTGTTTTTACCTGCGGAACAAGATGAAGGACTCAGCTTCTCTCGGTACCGGGAGCTTTCAGAAGGATGAATAGGGACTGAAGACGAGCGACCCCTCCTGCAGCCACAGTCAGAATCCGATGTTTCGATATGGGGACCGAATTACTAACGTGATCTCAACATATCCTAAGTTTCAGCTGGAGCAGACGTTTTCGACTTACGTCTTGTTAACGCATGCGTAAAACATTTGTTTAATACACGTTAAATTCACATAGGAAAACTTGATGCAACATACTGTTTCATTTTGAAAGTGACTCTTCTGAGATGTTGCGTGATTATGGAGGCAGCAAGTACCTCTGAAACGTTGGCAGACTTCCTCGAGACTACACGACTCAAAAACCCAGCATACAGCCACATTCATTCTAGTCGCCGTGAGAACCTTAAATCTCACATAACCTAGGCACTTGAATGTCATTAAATTAACGAAGAAACACACAGCATCCTTTACAGAAGCACAAACGCTTAATGATGTACAAGTGATTCTTCACACGTCTTACAGACATAGAAATAAGAGTCAAAAAATTAAGAGCTCAGTTTTAATGTATCTTTAATATGAGATAGATAAAAAAAAGTCGCCATCTCAAGAGGAAGTGGTCAGGCCCCCCACCTTCCTGTCGGGATGAAGCTCCCACGCTACAGAGGCGCCACCGACGTGTAGCAGCCTGTTTGGAACTTACCTGACAGTGGTGAGAACCTGAGTGTAGTACAGTAGGGTCGATCCAGTCCCCTTACTTGCATGCAAGCATTACACGCTCGTGGTTAAAAAGTCCTATATCCTTGTGCCAGTGTCTCAAATAACTTACAACTAAATTGCAACTGCCTCCATCATCAGGGCGATGAATCACCGCCCTGACGATGGAGGCAGCAAGTTCCTCTGAAACGTTGTTAAATACCTACCAGAGTATACGGCGCTACAACCCAGAAGACAGCGTTGAGAATACGGAAAAATGATCTAAAAATATTTATTGCCAATCTGCACAGAAAAGCTATCTGAGGTACGCACGATCATAGTATACGCCACAAATAAGAATGTTTAAAACAAAAGGATACTCCTTTATAAGTTGTATGTTCGTGTTCATTAAATAATTTTCCTGTGTGATGGGCAATTTCTGAAAATGTTAATAAAGGTTCAATTGAGTTTCATGTATATTAAAACTTCTAATGAACGACATGATTTGTGTGTTTTCTGAAAAGTAACAAGGTCACAGAAGTCAACACTCCCTCTTTAAGTACAGTAAATTCACATCCTTAAGAGTACTAGAATCATCCATCGGTAATCGCCGCGACTCGTAGGCAACTTCAAAAACGTGTGTGTTTTACGGGTCTGCAGTATCACTGCTTACAGGCGGCGGGACTTTGATTGATCTACACTGATCTCAGATAAACATTAAAAACATATCTTATATCTTCGGAGTTTTATTACCAAACAATCACAGAGGTACATAATTATTGTTATTTGTTTAATACCGGATTGTCCACAAAAATCATAAATAATTTGAAATAACGTTAACGGAAGCAGTAGTGGCCTGTTTTAAAGCACTAAACCAAAATTTGTCCGTAAGGACTAACGAACACCAGTCAGGAAAAACAGATCGCAAGATACAAATTCGAAATCTGAACATTTCGAATATGGGCCAGAAATGTCGACTGCTGCAAGACAACTTGTTCCATGCCAATAAGTAATTAGGCACTGCGAGGGACTAAAGGATGGATGAACAGTTAGAAGAAATCGAGAGACAGATGTAAAGCCCGATAGAAGGCAGAGAGAGAGAGAGAGAGAGAGAGATGCAGATCGAGGGACAGGCAAATATAGACCATAAGACAAGGAGATCCGCGTACGCCGTGGAACCGAATAGGCCGGTAACTGGACGGAATGCCGTCACCACACTTCTGAGAGGCACAACGTAGCTCCTAGACAGCGGGGTGGAAGGGAGTAGATGGGACACAATTTCCTTCCATAATTATGGTACAGGTTCATACACCGGAAGTTAGCAACTGTCTACTTCTACCTCTCAACCTGGACTTGCACTGTTCGTCACAAGCTTCTAGCATACGCACTGAAACATCTTTTGTCTACACGTGAATGCAGGTATGCGCGGGATCCGCTCCCCCCGCTCATGTATACAAGTCAACATGACAGCTCTGCGTTTCACATGGATCTTCAGGGCATAATAAAAGCCGAGGAACGCATCCTGTAGGACTAGCAGCTTCAAAAGTGCGACATTGCAAGTCTAACGCACATACTTACGAAGTAAGACTCAATTCAGTTTCGAATCTATTACTGACGAAGCTGAAAGCACAGAATAAATGTCTTGTGGGATGCTGGGCTGTGGTAGAAATTGAGGCGTGAAACACCTAAAGCTTTTCGACTAGTGAGTTAATCAGTCTCAGATTTCTGTTGTTAAACGGTTAGGGTATGATGTATTAAATCAAGTATAGAGGGGATTAAGAAGGAGAGAAACACCGTGACCGACATCAGCCTGCGACCTTGAGGAGCGCGTCATCAGATCGTGTGCTCACGGAGAATCAATCCACTAACTTTCCGGGCGAATGGTTCGGCAAAAAAAAATTCCTCGTCAATGGCTAGCATCTCGTTTATTTTTAACACTTTCACGTCCAACTAGCAACGGGTCTTTAATACCAGGGCAAGTCACTCTTCCTGCAACAACAGCGCCTCGTGTGACGGCAGTGTTCAAACTAAAAACGTGCAACAAGAACCGATAGTGTGGAACGCTGTAATTCCACGCCGAAATGCTACATTATAAGGTCGTAATAATACCTTCTACAATTGTGTTAACCCGGTTTAACATTTTGGTAAACGAAAATAAGAATTCATAAGATGATATAGTTGCGTCATATTGTGAAATTTAATTAATTATTAGGTTTTTGTCCGTCTAATCACAATTCATATTTAAAATTTACAATTAAGATAATTAAAATATCATTTTATGTTCCTCATCGAACAATCGATTTGCAATTGGAACATCTTTTTACAACATGTTTCGGTTTCTATATAAATGAAGATGGTTTATATAGAAACCGAAACATGTTGTAAAAAGATGTTCCAATTGTAAATCGATTGTTCGATGAGGAACATAAAATGATATTTTAATTATCTTAATTGTAAATTTTAAATATGAATTGTGATTAGACGGACAAAAACCGAATAACGAAAATAAGAAGTCTTACTTTCGTGGTAACCCGTACACTGGAATAACAGAGCAGAACCGATCAGATAAAGTGCATCGTTGATTCAGCACTAGCCTGGCGCTCTCGACTAGCGTAAGCCTCATCTACTTGGCTAACAACGCCTAGTTGCGTGGCTGGAGTTGGCTAACGACGCATTTTACAATATCGGTTCCGCTCTGTTCCAGTGTATGGAGCATCACTAAACAACGAATGTAATGCACAAGGCTTTTTATTTTACGTGTTTCAAAGTGTTAGCCGGGTTAAGACCGCTAACACGGTTAACATCTGTTATAATTACAAATACAATGATGACCGAGCTAATGAAGAACACGTACACTCTTCAACAAAAAGAAATTTAATTCCCGTCAGATTTTACGGGTTATACGCGAAACCTAGTAACATAAATATCACTGTAATGTGAATAATGAAATCTGCAACTTATTCTTACAGTTCTCTCTGTCTGCTGTTCAGAGATGGATGAATTGTCAGCACAGAGACGAGCGGTCACTGCAGTGCCGTGAACCCAGACAATCCGTGCGCCATCTACGTGGTCATTAACATACCTACTGTTAATCTTGCCAAAACATCACAATTCCACGCAAAATGGCTGTCTTCTGAAATACAACAACGTTTAGTCCGACTAATATTGACCGACGTTTCGGATGAGTCTACGGCCTCCATCTTCAGGGCGCTGCATCACATAATACAGCCATCTTTATACTCGTCGCCGTCAGAACCTCAGATCTCACAATTTCAGTTCTTTGTTCGGGACTCGAACAGCGAACTTCACAATCAACAGCAGTGGGCGCTGTAAGCGCTCTGCATTGCCGGCTGTAAATCTGTTTTCAGACTCCCCACAGACCTCCCGGAGCTACTTAAGCACCAAAACAGGCCTTCGGTTCCATGACTTCGGGATTTCCCCCCACCAAAGCACGAAATCCAATTCCACCCTCAGCAGCCGGTAAAAATCAACACATTAGCTAACAACCCTCTCTGTCTCTCTGTATCCAATTGATTAGAGGCTCTCCCCCCGCGTCGCCACCAGTCACCCGACCGCCCTACACAGTGGTATGACGTCACTGAGTTCATGAATAAACGTAGCTAAGAGACAAGAAGATAACTTTTGGTAACACTGCTTATTTTTGTTTAAACTTTAACCAGCAACGCCATCTTTTCTTACTAAGTGCTCAGTGCTGTAGACGTAAGTTGTTTCAACAGACTGGCTTTGCCCCATTTACGTATTACGGAAGACTACAAACAAAACACAACTTGAAAATGTCTTCTAGGTTGTTTCGCCTTCAGAGGTACTTCCTGCCTCCCATCAAAATCATCCTAATGTTGGATACAGTGAAAACCTCTAAAAGTCCATCACAAACACATTCAGGATAATCTATCTCGGTTTTCTTTCCAAATCCAAGAAATATCTGTCATAGAGATTTACGTCGCTTGCTGGAAGACTGATTCGCATCAACTTCGTCCAACGATACGCAGGAATGTGTAAGGAGGCTGTACCTTATCTCAAGGCACTATCCTGGCATTTTTCAAGACAAACAACGAAAAACGTCAACGTGACTGATCCCCAGATCGGATTCAAAACGGGTATCACCCGAACTGTAGCTGTGCTAACCTGTTCGGCATGAGGTAAACAATGGCCATGTTGTATTTAAATTTTGGACTAGTTCAATATGTGTCAGGGGACAGTGGAGATACAGTCACTGCGTCGTCAAACCCAGGAGGTTCAGACCACCTTACAGCGTGACACGTAACCTGACAGCAACACAGTGGAGGCAGATGACCCCAAGACGTGTCCAGCATCCCGCATTCTATTAGAATATTCATCTCACAATCACCATGGCAACCAACACACCTGCTATCCAACTCGACGCGTATGAAGGGAACATATTCCGAAGACAGCTGCTGAAGAAACGTGGTTTTATTCTGTACCACGTTTCATTAACATGATCGATTGTCAGTAATAGCTCACGAGACAGTTATCCTGTCCTTATCCTGAAACCAGATGAATCTCCCCCACCCTCATCCATATTTCCCCGAAATTAATTTTAATATCACCTTTCCACCTATTTCTTGCTACTTACAATTATTCAAACGCCTTCTACGTATCTTTTCATACGATTCTGAATCGGGAATTTTCAATAAATCACAAATAAAGTAACATGGTACGTATGTCAGTTACTGTGTGTAGCCAAGTACTTGCATGTATGACGTCATGAACAGAGAATCCCTACTCGGTGCAGGTCAGCCGTACGGCACGCGTGTTATAACCTCTGACATCACTCGGAGTAGCTGGACCGGAAAAACTGGTTCAAAACCCGGCTCGTGTGCCTGAATTACTATTATCCTCGTACGGAGGTGAAATATTGTGTAATCCACGAAAGAGCGTGGTGTTCCGGTAATCGGATTAATAGGTCTGCTTCCAAGTGGGCACGTGACACCTCTTCATTTGTTCGTGTCCCTCACAACACAGTAACCTGTTACAACTATTCCAGGACACCAGAAATAAAATGGCGTACGGAATGCAGTTATTAAGGCCGAACTATTCAGCAAACCAACAGCTCATACTTTCGCGTCGTTAAAATTACGCAATTTCGGACATTTCTGCTCGCTGTGTTCTTGACATTCCGGGGGGGGGGGGGGGGGGGGGAATGCGATAATTCAAACCCGTGGGGAGGCTTTTCTTAACAAATGATTCCGTCATCTTTGCAGTTATGCAAACAAATTCCTCAAAACATGCCCAATTGTCGAGTTTACCATCCCCGCCACCAAATGCCGTTGTCAATCTAACATTTGCATAACCACTCTCACAAGCCCTACAGAACAACTAGGAGTAGAAGAAACACAGGGATATGATATGATAGTTGCTTGTAACCCCCCCCCCCCCGGGGGGGGGGCATTTCCTGTTCAAATGAAAACACTTGATGAAGCCTCAGGTTACAGAAACGATTACATTTTAAAATAATTCCAGTTTTCAGATATGCTATGGAAATATACTGGCGAAAATCATTAAGATGTAAATAATTATTAATATATGTTATTCACTACTCTTACCACATAAACAAGATTGTTCTGTGAAAATTCTTGCTTCGTGACATGTTACTAGCCAGAGTATAGATTTTAAATTGTTCTATATTCTGCATGTCTGTTTTTTTTTCTATTCAAATACAGACAGCGATCTTAGGATATATAACAAATCATTTCAAACGACTACTGTAAAAAAAATAGAAAATCTGAAGATTTTTTAAGAACGTTAAAACAATGAACTATCTGGACATTATTCATCGCCTTGTTTTTTAAAACACGTTTCAAACGATTCGTTTTTCTAACAAAGAATCCAGACGATAGATAATGTCCAAAAATTTCGTTGTTTTAATAAGGCAATGTTGCAGAAACCATACAGACTACAGATCCTCTGATTCCCACTAGGCTCTTCAAAACAAATCCGACACGACCCTGGATGAGTGAGATTTCACGTTCCCACGGCGACTAGTATGAAAATGACGGTCTACTGGGTTGTTGCGCCGCGTATTATGGTAGACGATTACCGACGTCTGAATCATGCTTACTGCCTCCGTATTCAGGGCGACACGTAATCACTCAACGCTTCAAGATCTGATCCACTTAGAACTTCGTTAAATACAACCACATATTACTCAACTTGCAGTCTCGTCCCAGGCGCCAGGCACGTGACTAATTTGTAAGTGCACAATTCAGCGAAGTGATCAGAACAATGCGAGTCCGAAGACTTCAGAAATCTTAGAACAATGTCCGTTTCCGAGGTAAGGGGGACAACAGCTTTATATTGTGAAATTCCCATCACCGATATTTCCTAGTGTATTCTTCCAAACAGATCGCAAAGGAATTTCCTGTTGTTTGGCGCGTCTCCAAATGTGGGTACATGGGTGACAGTTATCTTCGCAGTCTCAACGGAATTACAGACGTTTCCGTAAACGCAGCGGCGTTCAAGAGAGAGTTGTAAAGCCGCTAGACTTGTAGTGAGATAACGTTTCGGTGAAACATATTGCTTCCATCTTCAGGGCTGAATTAAAAATGCTGAACAGAATGAGATGGCAATATTGTCCATTTCTAAGTAATATCCTACGATTCGACTGCAATGCGTAAAATCACTAACATTAAAAATGGTCGGTATATCTCGGGCGGTACTCGAACAGGGTACCGTCGAAGGTGAATGTGTGATGAAGAAGCTTATAAGCATATCTGTAACATGTCAGTACAATGAGTCAGTCCTCGGTTTAAGAATATTCGTATTACGAAATTTCGACTTTATAATGAAGCTCGTACCTTCTGATTGGTTCGTCGACCACACACTATATTACGTTCTCTAGGTGTCCAAGATGTCCTCTTGTGGACATTCAACGCTTTAAAGCACAGTGCACCGCCCGTCCGCACAACGTATTTATAGATTTCGTATGATTCTCGCAATAAGAATCGATTATTTCCTGAAACAACGTTAACCAACTGATTTGTAATGGAGAAGTGTTCCGTTTTCTTTGAGGTACGGACTGAATTTTTAGATAATATTAAGACGAGGTTCGTTTAGGATTAAATAATACTGATTGTCTGTTATATCGTGTTCCACTTTTATCAAATTCGTGAGATATTTTTGGCAGACATTCAAACAAATCTCCTTTGCCGATGGAACAATGTCCATTACACATGACACGCAACGAGTGAACAGTTCAAGGAATCCCACTACGTCGTGAGAATGCAATGGGATCGTCATTTATTTCTTCGGGGAATCTCGTTACCAAATGAATCCTCCAAGAGGTGACCATCCAACTGCCTATTGTTCCAACGATTCTGAGCGACAGACTTTGCATCTTTCTCGGAATATGTTTTCATTCCTTACGCAATCATTTCAATTACAGAGAAGCATCTTTCGTTTCGCATTTGTTCCTGTACCGTAGGCCAGTGCTGCCAGTAACATATGTCGGACATGATCGAGGACTTAAAAATTATCCTCTTTCGAGGAGGATAATGCAATATCAGAAAATAAATTCTTTGACGAAGATGACGGTCTTCTGGGTTGTAGCACCGTGTAGAAGTTTATCAACGTTTCAGAGGTCCCTGCTGCCTACACCATCAGGGTGATGAGTGAATACTCAACAGCGATGCAACCCTGAACTCATAGCCGTGAAAATCTCAAATCCTATTAAATTAACTGACAATTAAGCAAGAATCCTTTTGTGTTCTTCACCCGTCTAGTGTGAACGAAGAACACTTCATGGACACTAACAGAAACTAGTGTCCGATCACATTACTGTGCTGATTCCAGCATATGTGGATGTCTTGGTGCGGGAGAAATGAATTTTTTATCCAAGCGTTATTATTTAGTGTTCTGTCTGACGACAGGTCCATATGAACAGGATCCTTCCATCCTTTTCTCGGACTGGGACCTGTTCATATACGTTCTTGGCAGATGATCCAGAAGTGGTTTGCCACTGCCTTCTTCTGTGTGTGAATGGAGTAATTGTTGGGATGCCACGGAAGAAAACTCCGTGTTGCCTAGACCACCACAAGTTATAAATTCGAACCCGAGACCCCAGGATTACAAGGCCAGCGCTAGACCACGCAAACTAAAATATTAACTTCTCTTTTTATTAATATTCAAGATTTCCAATACTATCTTGGGACTCAACGAAACAGCCTTAATGACCCAATTCTTTAAAGTTAATTTTGTTTACAAATGTAGAAAAAATACATGTTATAACAGATATTACACAAGAAATTTCCGTTTTTGTACTTTCGTGATTTTGGTTCGTAACAGTACAAGAAAATGGTAACGTCAACCATGGGTAAAATCCTCTTAACGCCGAAGACGGTTACTCTGGCCAATGGTGGACAAAGCTGACAATCGCTTCACTACTAACATCTGTTATTCCAGGTATTCTAAGCATTATTACAGCTGAATATCAAGTATCACGTCTGTTAGCGAAGTCACAGACAGATCTATTGTCAGAAAATCGGTAACTCAATACTTGCATTCCGTGTGTGTCGTCTTCTAACGAAGCGGTTCATTTAAGCACGATGTGACAATTGAAGGAGTCAGTGCTAGAACCAGATAAGTTCACCTGAACTTTTGTTCATTTACGTCTTCACACACATAAAAATCTGCTGGAATGACCTGAAGTTCGGTGACAGTACACGGCGCTTAGCAGGAAACAAAAATATAATTACATCACTACTTTATTGAGATTTTGCAAAATTCTGTTTACATAAGTAGGTTTTCCTCAAAAATATTCCACGTGCACAGCGCATTGATGTCAATATTTTAGGGTAGTTTTTGTGGGTTAATCCTTCCTTTAATAAACTTACGAGTCTCCTCCACATAGTAATTAATCTCTCTTTTATCAGCCTTGTAGAACTGCCTGAAAGATGAAGGATTTATGGCTTTCACAGCGGTGAGTCTGGTAGAAATTTACCGACGTTTCAGAGGTCCTTGCTGCTTCCATCATCAGGGCGATAATCAATCTGATGATGAAGGCAGCAAGGGCCTCTCAGCGCCGTGAAAGCCTCAAATCTTACAAATTTCCTTTGGAGTGTAATATCTATTCTGTTCATTATCTCTGTCTGTAATAAATCTGTAGGGTCATCTGCACTAAACGTCAGTACTCCATTTACAGATATGTAAGATGCAAAGTTCGCATTTGTTAACCACCTGTTTCGCCTCAAATAATCTGGGGTGCATCAGCATCAGCATCAGTTGAAGTCTAATAACGTCACAGAGCTGTGTGTCACGGACAATGAGTCACGAGTCATCCGATATGTGATTCCTTGTATTACATGGCGAGATTAAAGATGGGTTCGTTATCGCCAGCTTCTCCATACATCGGCGTATTGTTCTAACTCTTTGAAGCCAAAGTTCATCTGGATATTTAAGAATTCAGTAAGTACCTCAAATAAAGAACAACACGTCTCCATAACAAGAATCATACGAAACCCATAAATACACTGAATTGGCAAAATGTAGTTACCGAATTTTGAAGCAGGTGGTACATATAGTTACCACCGTGATTTTAAGGGGCTGACAATCTTATAGAAGTGTACAACACGAGAGGCAAAGGCTTGAATGGGTTTTAGCACCAACAAGAATCATACGAAGGGTAGTCATGGACCAGCGTACATCAGTTTTTCTCTTAGTTCGATCCATTCGTCGGATCTCACCCGCGACCAACTCATCCAGAGCTTTAATTAGAGAAAAAATTATTGCGTGGAAAGGAAACACGAGAGTTCTACAATCGCGTTTCGCTGAGCAGCAGTTGATCCGTTGCGCCAGAGCATCAACAAACACCTTCTGTCCGCGCGCATTTTACACCTCAGCTTTATGCCAACCACACCGGCCTAGCTCTAACTGTTCATTTGTTATCACTGTCGAACTAAAGGCGAAAGGAAAATTTTCCGATACTACAATTATCCCACATTAAGTAGCACAAGATTCTCTATATCAGTGGTATTCAACCTTTTTTGTTCGCGTACCCCCAGATATAATTTCTCTTCCAAATTTGTACCCCCAAAGTTGTTGGTGTTTAATTCAAGTTATACATATTATATAATCTACATCTAAAATAAATTAAATCAATTACATTACTGATTATTCAGTGTTTATCATAAAATAATATTTTTTTTTTCAAATTTCACGTACCCCTTAAGATGTCTTCGCTTACTCCCGGGGGTAAGCGTACCCCAGGTTGAATACCACTGCTCTACATCACAAGAAAATTGATCCGCCATGTTGTCATTACAGACTTAAGCAATTAAAAACTAAGGGATCTGGGTGGGTTCTAATGACGCAACCACCACACTAAATTTCATTTTAAAAAACCTTCTAGTTCTTCTCAGGTTGAAACAGTTGGACAGACAGACACAACAAATTCCAATTGCGTTCATTCTGTACACACCGTGCAAAAATACGCTAGAAAAATACGATTTTTTTTAATTTCTTAAATGAAATATGATTAATTTTGTACGTGGTTAATTTTCTCGACATGAAATAACGTGATAATCTTCCGTCTTCCAGCCCCCCCCCCATCCCCCGCTTATAGTAAGAAGTACACGTCCCATGGAGATTTTAAACAAAAATATATTTGAATAAAAATTTACTTGGATATTATCCATCGTCTAGTAAATATAAAACGTAAAAACGACGTTTCGGAGATGGGACTCTATCTCCGTCTCCAGGTTCCTACTCAGTTGGGCCCACTTTCAAAGGTATACTTCAAGAATGTGAATCGAGGTAAACGCGACTGGCAGATGTGGACGGGCTCACGCTAGAGGGAGGGGGTTTCTGCCAGGGTACGAGAAACGCTGAGGAACACTGTTGTAGGACACCGATTCTTCTGGCCAAGTGGAAGTCGCTGTTCTGATGAGGCGGTGGTTTCATGTTCGCAGACCGGTAGCATGGTTTGAAACGGGCAAGTCAAGAGACAATGAGGCGCTGAACTGGGACTCTTAAAGGTGGGGTTAGGAATGTGCCGTACGGCTGCAATCGGGTCGTTACGACTAATGATCCGTGGTCACCGCGGTGATTTTAAACGCGGAGATAAATTCTGTTAACCCTCTGACAAACAAAACGACGAAACAACCTGTCTACAGCGGACTTTTAGGTTATAGCGTCTTCATGTCTCATTTACAACGGAAATTGACAAAATGTTGTAATGCAGAATTAAATACTGCGCTCTGTTCACACGGCTAACAGAACGCAGAAAATACTCTTACAAAATTTACAATTAACTTTGTACGCTGTAGCTTCATTACAACCTCCGTGTTCAGTTTTCGTTATTATAGATTTAATTCACTGACCAGAGCGATTGCCCTGATGATGAGGCAGCGAGAACCACTGAAACGTCGGTAGAAGTATCACATAAGACAGCTCATCTTCATATCCGCCACCGTGAGAACCTAAGTCTCTCCAAGCGATAGAAATATTGTTCTATTTAAAAATAACATGTACACCTACTTGTTGCTTTAAATCAAACTCCCTGCCCATAAAATCAGACACGCATATAGACCAAACCTGAGAAAAATTCTTCGAAGTTTCAAAGACACGACTAAACACATTCAAATTTGAAATTTGGGGGGGGGGGGGGAACAGATTTCTATGGCATAATCACCTTTCCAAACCAATTTTTTATAAATATTTAGCACACAGTGTAACCTGACTCCTACAATTCCGAATGTAAATTTAGGAAGCAGGCAAAAACTTTCTTCGAGTTGCCGAAAGGGTCGAGTCAAATTACCGACTGGGTGGTTGCTGGGGTCTTACGTGCGCAATGTAACTAACGAACTAACGGAGCAACGTACGTAGTTGTTAAACAAATGGATAACTCGTTTCAAAACTCTACAACACAAAACAAAAATGATTTCGAAATTTTAACGACTGCACTCCATGGGGCAAAATGTTTCGTGCAAGTACCCATAGGCTACTGTAAAAACCCAATGTTAAAAACTTACGATTACGTCAAAAAGATATTACATAGCAAGTAACGAATGGCTATCGTGCAAAATTACTTATTTTGGTAACAATTTCTTTTTAAATCACTTCAATTAACATGCTTTTTACGAGTCTCTTCCCCATACAATCTTTCTTTTCTAACTAAAACTTCATCAGAACGAATCTTTATGTCGATGGGCATATCGTAAAGTGGAGGGTATCTGTACTTATAGCCAACCACCTTTCATTACTCTAATTACAGCAAGTACCACCCCCATATGCAGAGGAACTCAAAAATTGTATCATCAAAATCAAGAAAAAAACCTCTAAGATGCTGACATAAATGTTCGTCCAATTTCCATTTTTTGTTGGGGGAGGGGGGTGAAAACATTTACCAAAGATCAGAATCTGAATCCATACTATAACGACTTATTAGACATTGTACTATAACCTAACTTATGTATCCGAGGGATGCAATAAACTCTCTTTTCACCTCACATTTATTTTTAACATTTACACGGTTTCCACACCTTAAAACCAAATTATAGATTTCATCTCTTAGTTATCGTACGTCACGTCGGAGCACACTGGCACGACAAAGGACGGTTTAAGGATTTACCCCTCTACTGGTACATTACAAAAAAATCCTTCGCAAAACAGAATTCAACAAAACAATTCATTAATGAAGAAACCAACAGCATAACTGTTATTTAATCTCTGACAAAAATTACCTTTGCTTGGTTTATTAAATAATCCCCACCTTCCCACCGGAAAATTTAAACAGAGACACAACTAGACTACAACAGAGGAAAATAATATTTAAAACAGACGATTAGTTTCAGACTACAAATTCAAATCTTTAAGCTCGTTCATGGGCTCTAAATGTTTTATATTCCTGAAGAAAGGTATCAGATATGACGTAAACGAAACTTTGAATAAAGTTTAAAAAGAACTATCATCTATTATAGCAACGTCGAACCAGAGAACCGGCGAGTTAAATTCAAGAATTCTCTCCAATCGTATTTCGTAATCAGTGTGGTATTCCACAAATCTGAAAAAACGATATTATGACGTAAAAGTAACGGTTTCATATTCATTGTCAGGGCGTCCATACATCACAAGGCAACAATTGGAAAAAAAACACACACGAAAAGACACGAAATAAACCTTAAAATTTAATTTGAAACATTGTTGAACTAAATCCAGAATATAATTGCAAAGTAGAACAGCACACAAAAATACAGAATAAGACAAAACTAATACCAAATCAAAGCTAAACTGCCCAATATAACGATCTACATGAGATGCAGAATCACGATCCTCAGAGATGACATCAGTGTAAACACTTTCACCATAAGCAAACATTTAAAAAGTAACAAAACCATAAAATGCTGACAACAATATTTTCTGCCTGAAGCGTTAATTCATTCACACAAAAAAAATCATTAAATCGGTCACATGAGACAGTACATCAAACCAAGAAAGGAAAATGTAGACACTGTTCCTACCTGAGATCTCGGATCTTCACACTTCAAGAAGTCGTCATTAAGAATTCAAAAAGTTCTCAAGTTTAAAGCACATATTCTTCAGGATTCTTCGAGGTGTCATCTGTCTTCTATCCCACAACACGTTCGATCTAAGCGAGGCAGAAATAAAAGTGCCCGACTGGAATTGAAAAGAAATAGTACCTAGGGAATGTCGTAAGATGTATCTAATCTCCTCTCCCTTGCGCAGCGTTCCGCTCACAGAGTCTGACTGATAGCTACTGACCACACGGAGGAGAAGACACAGTGAGAGAGAGAAAGAGAGAGACGGATCATGCGATGCGCTCCCCGCGGTGGGCGACAGGTAACAACAGATCCGCAGCTACCAACATTACAAAGGAAAAGTTCACTGCGGAAACGCCCACTCCACTCGATGCACCATTTTCAAAGCACATTAGAAAGTGGAGTCTACCCAGTGTGCCGGACAAAATCATGAACAAACAATATAAAAATGTTATAAACGACAGTGGCGTATCAAAGTTTGGCCAAAATTAATTCAGGAAATGTAAGATTTCAGGTTTTCACGGTGTGAGTCTGAGGATGACTTGTCTTCTAGATTGTTGCGCCGTGTAGTCTAGTTGAAGTTTACCGACGTTTCAGAGGTCCTTGCGGCCTCCATCATCTGGGAAAAATCGGGCCGCGTATAAATTCTAAAGGAGCGAGCTGCATGCGGCCCGCGGGCCGAGGGTTCTGACATTCCCGCTACAACTCATCTGGAGTATCGATGTTGTCTCTTGGCCTGTAACGCCATGTGGATGTGTAGGCAGACAACAGCGTTTCGGGGTGACTTATTATCTCCATCTTCAGGTCTGGCCGCAAGAAACTCAGTTCTCACCTAGCGTGCAATTTCGGGACAGTAGAGTTTGATATACCCTAAGTGCATGGCATTTCTTTAAAAGTTTTTGTTATTCGGTGGATTTAGAACATTTCTCATTTTGCAGTCTGTAGAACGTTCTAAGATAAGTTCCATTTGCAGTTCAAGGTGTTGTAAACACCGACAGCAAAGCACAAAGAAATATGAAAACACGCTAATTAGCTCGTTTCAAATGACACACAAAGTGTAATGTCTGAAGTTCCAACACCTCTTCATAATAACACCCTTCTTTCCAGGCTTAAGAATGGCAACACTGCCCTCAAAATTATCCATCTTACCTGCAGTAAGGGGAATGGGATATAGTCTCATTTGAATGCCAGTGTCCTTGAAGTTTGTACTTCTTACAATTGTCTTCGAAATGTTGACCTTTCTGCCAGTACTTTGTTCCCTATTTCACATTCGCATGTCGGATGAAACTGCTCCAGGTAGAGCTACGTCACGTCACGAAAGTACTGCCCCCAAATTGAACCTGGATCCCTCCGTTGTTTTACGTAGCCGTCGCTCAGACAGAAAACATTAAAAGCAGATAAGATTTCAGGTTCTCATGCCACGAGTATGAAGACGGCTGTAACCTCTTCCGAAACGTCTGCCAGTACTTGACTCAACATCCCAGAAGACAGTCATCTTCAACAAACACTGAATTTCGAAACATAAACATAAAATATATCGACGACCAGTGCGAAGATCGAGAACGAGAGAATAATATTAAAACGGATCTTAAGGAAATAGGTTATAACCCTGTGAAATGGATACGTTAAGTATTTCCCTTGTGACCATAGCATGGGCTCGGAGGGTCTCGCGCGAGACCTCTTGTTAATTTTCTGATAATTATTCCCAGTCCTTTGTTACCGGTACAGAAAGGCGATAACTCGATAGCAGAATATCGATACATACTGCCCGTCCCTATTACCAGAAAGGAATTCTAAAGGGGGTAAATCGCGTTTGCTCGCAACGCTGTACAGAACAAGTTGTACCTGGTCTTATGCTTTAAGTATGAGTCATTGCTGTGCTCGAACGTAGGCTCCTTGTTAACAAACTGTTTCACTACCTAAAACAATAACCCATTCCGATGGGATTCAGACCCCTACAGTGTGCTACTGCGTTTAGGACACATGTCTTATACCAACAATTTGTCGGACTTGTTGCAGGACGCAGGAAAGTAACTTATTCCTAGCCACATTTTACATAATCACGCAGAAAGTCGTGTTTTTCCTAAGCAGTTTCTACGTCTGACGATCTACGTCTTCATAACCTGCGTTTGAAACGAGAAATGATTCTAATGCCGACCACACTGGGGATAGTAGACTCGAATTCTACTCAAGGCACTGACGTATATTTAAGTATAAATTACATATAAACTTAATCATTAACTAACCCGCTCCTGCGTTTGTAATTTTTCTTATATAAGAAAGATTTGTTATCTGTCTTATCCACGTCGAAATAGCCATATTCCCGAAGTCCCTGCCGGGAAACTAATTCCTGCTTTCTTAGCTTCAAGTTACGTTCTCAGCAGCCGACTAACAAGACAATTTCGCAAGGAAGACGTCGTGTGATGTAGACAGTTTAACGACCAGCATCGAATGTCACATTAGCTCTTAGTGCAGAACTGGGGTATAGTAGCGAGTGTTGGTAGCCGTGATCGCTAGCTGGAGATGCGAGTCAGAGTGGGAGGGGGGGGGAAGCACTTGCCCGCAGACTCTGCAACGACCCCTCCACCTGAAGGGGTGGAGTACGGGGTAGCAATTTCGTATTCACTGCCTCTCCAGAAGATAAGACCGCCTACTGCAAACAGCAGCGGCTTTTTCCAATTCAACTGACTTTGGGTCCTTACGAATCAACTTCTCGGTTCAGGGACTAGGATTACTAGCTTTAAAATAAATATTAACACAACTCAAAATATCTGGCGAATACCTACTATTCAGACATTGTTTTAACTGCAAAAATAATGGTACGTCCATGTGGTACGTATGAATATAATTCACCCAACACCAAACTGGAAGCATGAAACGAGGCCAAAGACCCCCGCGAGACGTACTGAGACGGTGGACTGATAAAAGTAAAGCAGTCCCACTACACGCCATGTAGGCGCTTAGGGGGAGAGTTGATACAGCTCCCACTCATTCTTAACCTCGGCACTAGATGGGGGTGAGTGGTCAGCGTCACACTACAACCGCGAGAAATTCTTGTATAGGATAAAAATATTAAACGTAGATTACAATATTATTTTGCAGTTTTAAATCAGTGGTATCTCGTAGCTAAATTGACATTTACACAAATAAGGTTTTAAATCAGTGGTCTCTTGTAGCTAAATTGACATTTACACAAATAACTTATGCACCAAGTGGCAAACGGACAAGCTGGGGAGATGTTAACAGAACAATATAAATTGTATTACTGATGTAATAATGCATCAGGAAAATGTTTATGGTTTGTGTACTGCAAGTGACTTGTCACATATTTCACCCTCCATGCATTCTGCCTGGCCATGAGATAACAGACAGTACGTGTTTTCCCCATCTCAGTCTCCTTTGACTGTCGTAACAGTAAGCCTGCCAGGTAAGGCGTATTAATTATTAAATGGTCGTTTCATAAATTACATACATAGAAAGGGTTTTTTTTTTTGAGCAGCTGGTAGTCATCTGTTCGAGTAGGGTAACCACCAGGGTCACAATATCCATCCGATAAATTTATCATCCGTGTACGACAGCATCTCTCAAACAGCGTATTTCTTTTGGATTTCCTAACTGAAAAATTTATTTTCTCGTTTGTTCTACCAGTGCTTTCAGATCTAACCTGAGAGGCGAAAAATATTTCAAAAAAGTATCGCCCTTTAATTTCTAGGTCTAATTCTAAAAACTGACCTCTACACTTTCTTTTGTCTGAAATTTTTTTAAAAAACTTCGAATTTGAGATACAGACGACCGAATCCAGGTGTTTCCTTAATTTCAACAAGACACACTCTTGCCGACAAAACACCTGCTTCTTTCTGAAGTAGAATTCAAAGCAGGTTGAGACATGCTGCTTGTTCCTAACACAACTATACAGAACAGAGTCCTTCTTAAGAAGGTAACAGTCTCTCAGCTAGTTAAGACGTTCCTCGCCTTCTATATGGCCGCCATGTTCACTGTCTTATTCACAAAAGATCATAACTGGTCCGTACTCTAAGCCAGATGAATTCAGTGCACATCTTCACGACGAATTTAAGATCCATTTTAATATTAGCCTATCCTCTCATGTACGCTGAGGTCTTCAAAGTCTCTTCCTACCAGATTTTTAAGCTAAAACTTTGTATACATTTCTTATCTCTGCATCTAGCCGTATGAATTATTACTTATCGCAGCCAAAAATAACTTAAGGAGATGGATGCAAAATCCTGGAGACCGCATTTTGAAACTTCTGGACGCCACTTCAGAGGAGGAGGGCAGTTTTTTTTTTTGGGGGGGGGGGGGCAGCTGATGAACTCGTAAGGGGAAGTGAGGGGGAGAGTACTGAGTTGAAGTTACAGATACATGGGGTTAATTTAAGTAATTACGTTGTAGCTGATCTAACAGACACTCCCCTTTTAAATCCTTGCCTGTGTTATTAGACTCGTCCAGATCTACGGCACATCGTGTTTGCGGCGGCCACGTCTAAGAAACTGAACTGTACTTGTTTGTTGTACCAAACGGAGTTTCGGTTAAATATTTTGACTCCACAGACCCGTCCCTTCTCATCCCTTGGCTACTTGAGATTCCGTACGAAAAACGGTACCGCGTGCTTCGGACAGATTCATTCTACTTCTCTCACAAAAACTCGCACAAAAAAAAAAACTTTGTAAGTAAAATGGCCAACTATCTTGTCGTGATCTGTGTAAGAAATACACAGCCAATATATCAAGACGATGCAGAAAAGACTGAGGTGTCTCAGTAAAAGGTCCAAGTGCGATTTAACTTTGACAATGAACCTCAGCGTTCCATAAATTAATTTCTTGCCAACTATTCAACGAATACCGCTAGTTATCTTATAGTTTGTGACACCATGTAGTCTTGAGGTGGTTACCAACGTTTCGAAGAAGCATTCTGCCTCTATCTTCAGGGCTCGATCACAATGCGATTATGTTTTATTAATATTGCATGCGACGTCCAGAATACCACCATACCAGAGTTCCAATTTTTTTAATATTATATTATCGAAGTTAAAAATCACATTCCCTTGAAAATGTTACTAGTGTCACTCCCAAATCTCCAGTTCGCTACTCTGCCATCTTAGTATTAGTCTAACGCAGTGGAATTCAACCTCTTTTGTTCGCGTACCCTTAGATACAATTTCTCTTCAACTTTGTACCCCCAGAGTTGTTGGTGTATAATTCACGTTATACGTAGTATATAATCTACATCTAAAATAAATTAAATAAATTACATTACTGATTATTCAGTGTTTATCATAAAATAATACATATTTTTTTAAATTTCACGTACCCCCTAAGATGTCTTCGCTTACCCCTGGGGGTACGCGTACCCCAGGTTGAATACCACTGGTCTAACGATTACAGGAAATTAAAAGCAACAAGCTGAGGTTCCCTTAAATGGCACAACTTTTATACAAATTTTCTTCAACATCAGTCAACATTTTCAAAGTTCGAACGGGACGCAAAGACGTAATAATGATCACATGAGCCCAGGAAGGAAAGTTTGCTAAAAGTTGCTCCTAGTCTGTTTGTCAAGCGTAAAGATTAAATTACACCGAAACGTTGATCTTCCTCTCCAGTCCCTTGTTCACGCTTTCCTCTGTTTCAAAACCCAAGTCTCTAAATCAACTGATCAGGTTATGTTGGAGACGGGGCACACTGTCATGATGTACTTCGAGTCCGACCTTTCTCGTAAAACAAGGCTGAAACGAGTCGCGGACAAGGAACCCAGAATCCTGGGCCTGGATTGACTGACCCAGTACAAGTTTCCAGTCCCAACTGAGGCGCTGTCGGCCACCCTACCCTCACTCCGTCCGCCTTTATGGCGAAGCACGGCAGGTAAAAGGGCATGATCTTGCTTTTCAATAGTCATCTAATTGTAACACAGGTAGAAGTGGTCCTTCTGACCAGGAAGTAAGTCACCGGGCAGGCAGGAGAATCTCTTTGAAATCGTAACTGGACAGAGTCATCATTCTCCCTCACAAGTGCAGAACCTGAAAGGATTGAACCTAAATAAACAGACAGGCCGTTAACATCCCTCCAGCTTCCGTTAAGGACTACACAGTAACGGTACACAGCACACGAACGCCAGTTTAGGTATAATAAATTATCGGATACAGACATATTCGAAAATCGAACGTCGCGCTCACGCAGTTAACAAGTTCATATTTTGGAAGTACTGGGTTCGAATCACAGCCAGACATTAGCTATCTTCACTACAGGCTTTGATGGCGGCGTGTTGAAGGTTGCTGTATTCTGGGTCCCTACGCCGCGTGGTCTGGCAACAGTTTACCGACATTTCAGAGGCATTATGCCACGACAGCTTCAATAATCTTTCCTATTCTTTAATCATTCTGTCTTCGTACTCGCCACTGTATTAACCTGAAATCTCATCTTGCCATTTTACGCTATGTACCTATATTTAAGCGTCGTTTAATAAACCATAAGAAACAATACGCTTCCTTCTTATATGAAGTGCATATTTTCCAGCTCTGTACTTGGTTGCAGAGTTTACACCGTCGGTTACTCATGATTTTAAAATGAAAAATTTACATAACCTGCTATTTTTGCATCAAATATAGGCATAATGATTCAATAACCACATGTAAAAAGGGTTATGTTACTTGATATTAAGGTAAGAGGGAGAGAAGGCTTATCCCTTGCAATCCTTAAACTGTTAAATACTATACAGCACTCTCAGATGGAAATTACGTCGACCAACGAGCGACTCCAAATCTGGGAGAATATTTATTCCCACGAAAATAAACCCACCCCGTCCTACATCAGACAGTGCTGACCGCTCTACAATATCATATGGACCATGACCATGGTCAAATTAAGGGACAGAGGCCTAGTTAACCATTAACCCTTCCAAACGATTTCTTACCTGTAATTTGGAGCATCAGAAGGGCACAAAAGTCTAATCGTGGGACTTGGTCAACGCTACAATAAAAAATAAGCATACCTGCGAAGCGAAGATTTTTCATGGCGGAGAATTTTATCCGTGGTCAGTAACGCAGGTCATAGAAGCCCTCCTACCTTTCTGCTCCACATACGTTACATGACGAGCCTTTATGCTAGACGCATTAACATGCGACCCTTCCGAAGGTCAGTTCGTTGTGTTTCCGTATTCACCAGTCAACGGACCAAAGGGTTGGCCTTAAGATGACCGTGGTACGTTTTATAAAAGGTGGAGGAATGTTCCGAAGGTCCAAGAGTAAATTACCTGACCATCTTCGTAACTTCACCACATCGTTTTAATGTCGTGAGAAAATAGAGCTCCATTTTGAAATGTGAACCCTTTAGTTAGATGGACCATGAAAAGGAATGGAATAGGTTAAGATGACCGATGTCCCTAACGCACGTAAAAAATGATCCATTTTATCTTTATTATAATAAAGGGGTCTTATGGGCCTACATACCTGGAAAGTCTTATTTACTGACCAAATTACAATGTGAGAAAGTAGTCTGCTGGCGATTTTTACCGTACGAGAAATGCCCTCAGCGGTGAAATAGTTCATGTGGACAGTGAGACGATTTTCAGTTTTCGTTTCAGTAAAAAAAAAAAAAAATGCTGACAGTGGAACAACGTGGGAATAAACGCCCTAGACTTCTGAGGAGAATAGACAATAAAATATCTCAACATGTACTGGGACAAAAATGTTGTATGATCCAAACCACCAAAGGGGTTATGATAAATTTTGGTATGACCGAATACGTTAAACGTAACAGGGCAAATCAAATCAGTTAGTTTGTCAGGAGGTGGGTAAGGACTTGCGTGTATGTGGAAAAAACAATGCGCTGGATAACCCCCCCCCCCCACCAAAAACGAAACCTGGGTAAATATCTCAAATCACTAGATTTATAAAAGTATAATTGAGTAAAGAAGTTATTTACGTAACAATTTTGATTTTTTTAATTTGAAATTTTGCGCCGTCATTTAATTTAAATATCGTAATAATGCCTCCACACAGACTACTGCTCCACGAATCATCAGGAAAAGGGAACGTCGGACGACCAAGAGAACGTTGGAAGGACCAGCCGTGATTAACCCAAGGAGATGGAACAGGCCCGATGGTCTAATCCGTAAAGTTAATGATGATGATGCAGTAGCTATCAGATTGATCATCTAACCCAGTGGTATTCAACCTTTTTTGTTAGCGTACCCCCAGATATAATTTCTCTTCCAACTTTGTACCCCCAAAGTTGTTGGTGTATAATTCAAGTTATACATAGTATATAATCTACATCTAAAATAAATTAAATAAATTACATTACTGATTATTCAGTGTTTATCATAAAATAATATATATTTTTTTTAAATTTCACGTACCCCCTAAGATGTCTTCACGTACCCCAGGCTGAATACCACTGGTCTAACCTAAAAACAAAGGCCGTAAGCAATTTCAACACAAATTACATCTTTACAACTTGTTTAAGAACAATTTTAATATTGTTCTCACATCTACGTAGGCTTATTTATTTGCAGATGAGAAAACGGATCTAGGGAAATAAAGTTGGTGGATTGGTTGTGGACTGGATTTATTTGACTCTGGAATCAGTGGCAGATTCACGTGAACACGATAATGAACTTCGGATTGCATAAAAGACGGGGAATTTGTTGACTAGCGATGCGTAATTTCAGCTTCTCAATAAGGACTGTTCTCCATAGAATTAGTACACTTATATGGGAATCATGCACGCTACATGAGCCGCCCATCCCATTCTTCTCGACTCTATTATTTCTATATGTAGTGCGTGCAGACCGATATGACGCAGAGGCGATCTTGGGTCACAGCCATCACCTTTGAAGACGAGGAAAGAAGGGAGATGAATATTCAGAAGGACGAGAGGAGGGGAAGTGTCTAGTATTGTATTGAAATGGAACACGATCCAATGTGCCAGGGGTCAGGGTCTTTAAGTTAAATTATCCCCAGAGAATCATTAATACGGACAATGTGATCGGATTGATTATCCTTCGGCATCTGAACTGATACTTCCTGTTATGTCTGTAGAAGTCAAAGACGATTTTAATTAACGAGTGTCTTCATACTGCATGAAATTGTACTTCATTACGCTCTCTTTGCATGATGTACCTAATACATAATTTAACCTCTCGATTTATTTATTTCTCGAACCATAACGACGCCATGCAGCTTTGTTTGTTAGGATCCTCAAAAACTAATGAACCGTGATCACAGAAGCCCACCTTTTGATGCGAAATGCGAAAATAAATGACAAATTTACCAAATTGTAGTACACGTTTTGCATTCTTGTTTTCATACCGACGCTACATAAAATCACAGTTGCATCAGCATCATAAAATAAACCAGGAATCAACCAAAATTCCTATAAAAACTTATGATGAACAAGGTAAGGAGAAAATTTATGTCTTCTGGGTTGTTGCGCCGTGTAGTCTGGTCGATGTTCACCAACGTTTCAGAGGTCATACTGCCATATCGCCCTGATGATGGAGCAATATGACCTCTGAAACATTGGTTAACATCGACCAGACTACACAGCGGAACAACCCAGAAGACAGAAATCTTCATACTCTGATGATGGAGGCAGTATGACCTCTGAAACCTTGGTTAACATCGACCAGACTACACAGCGGAACAACCCAGAAGACAGAAATCTTCATACTCTGATGATGGAGGCAGTATGACCTCTGAAACCTTGGTTAACATCGACCAGACTACACAGCGGAACAACCCAGAAGACAGAAATCTTCATACTCTGATGATGGAGGCAGTATGACCTCTGAAACCTTGGTTAACATCGACCAGACTACACAGCGGAACAACCCAGAAGACAGAAATCTTCATACTCTGATGATGGAGGCAGTATGACCTCTGAAACCTTGGTTAACATCGACCAGACTACACAGCGGAACAACCCAGAAGACAGAAATCTTCAGACTCACCGCTGTGAAAACCTCAAATCTTACAAGGTAAGGAAGGTTTTCACGAAATAGGGAACCATCAGCAACTCCATAGAACATTGTCCTTCAGCTGTTCAACAAAAGTAGTGCTATCTATGGGACTCGAAGTTTCATTATCGTGTTCGCAAGAGCCCGAAATATGAGATCATTCTCTTCCAAATTGTGGAACTGTTTTTCCGTGGCGGCAGAATTTCGTGGAAAATAAACCGACACGCTAGCTACCAATCCGAACTTTACAATCAGCAGGGACTAGCAACCTGATAAAAAGAACTATACAAAATTACTCATACGTTCCAGGAAACGGTTTCATATTCGTCTTCCTACAATGAACAAACCGGTTTGTGTATCTGTCACCCAACGAGGTCTACTACTATCAGTGAAGGCATTTCGTGCACAGATGTTTCAGGGCTGGAAGTTTCTCGTACACAATGGTAATAACCATGAGACATGTTTTGTGAAATGACTTAGATTGTACAAAAATGAGCATGACAATACATGCGTTACGATAGCTGGTAAATTATTAAAGGTTGTGCCAAACTTCAGGTAAAGTTAGACAACTTGGAGACGACGGTAACAAATAAAAATTTTATTTACACGAAAAGTAAGAACAAATTCAATTCGTGGTAATGTTTCGTTCTTTTTTATTAAGAATCTCCCA
>NW_019059767.1:212190-223658 GCF_000696155.1 Zootermopsis nevadensis
AGATTCAGGCAGAATCGCAGATGGTGCTTGACAGGCTGACAAAGAAAGATTTCCAGGGATGCTTCCAGGCTTGGCAGCGGCGCTGGGATCGTTGTGTTCACTCCCAGGGGAACTACGTCGAGGGTGATGGATGAATTTAATACCTGAGATAAGTGTACGGGTTTTTATAGGCGCAGTCTTGAAACTTTCCGATCGCACCTCGTACGTGAAACGTCCAACTTGAGAACTGAAATGGGTCTGAGTCCACCAACCCTTCAAAACCACTGGTCAATCCCTCTTGCAAGATCCTTCGCCTAACCCTCTGTAATCATTCATAGCTTAACACGAATTTCTACGTCCAACTTGAGAACTGAAATGGGTCTGAGTCCACCAACCCTTCAAAACCACTGGTCAATCCCTCTTGCAAGATCCTTCGCCTAACCCTCTGTAATCATTCATAGCTTAACACGAATTTCTCCAGCCTTGAAGATGGAGGCAGTTTGCTCCTCCGAAGCCACACAGCGGCGAAACTCAGAAGAATACCTCTGACATCTTCACCGCCTTGAGAATCTCAAATTTCTGGCAGAAACGAAAACCATACAAACTAAACAAACGATGCATCCGAAGGATTTAATAGCGTAAGAAGTAGAGTCACAAGGCGTTCTGGGAAAAAGGCTGCGACATGACATATTTTTGCTGAGGATCAATACGATAGTTGTGAGTGCATCTCTTCCGTCATTAGATCAATAAAAAGCACAACAAAGCTTATTGAGCGTGTAAAAGGCGGGAAAATAAAAAAAAATGTTCAGTAGACCTGTCGCCCATAAGTTGAAATTGTCGAGAGTCTCCTGTATATATACGAGCGCATTACCAAATTATCTGAAATCCACTCAGCAGTTTCGGAGGTGAAACATGTGGCCTTCCACACGTCCAAACCTGACCTCCCCATCATTCATTAATTTAACGTACCCTGTTCGAAGTACTATTAAAACGTGAGAAAATTATATTACGAAGTCTCTAATAACTAATTTCTGAGGCAACTGCCATCTTGGACTTGGGAGAGACGACGCAGCTGTAACCATGGTTACGTTAATCAATCGTCAGTACAACCCCAAGTCAATAAGATGGCGGTTCAGTTCCCCCAGCTAAGATCAATTAGAAAGTCTTGTCCCAATTATCAGCTTGTCCTCAAACAATGTAAAAGCTTCTTAAATATCCACTACACATTGTAGCAATGAATCAATGCCAACTATCACCATGTTCCTCTTAACGGGAGTAGCAGGAGATATCAACTACGAATTTAGCATGGCGGTGTATCTCGCTTCCAAAAATAAGGATTTCCTTTTACAAATATACTAATTTGAAGATAAATATCCCGATAATTATACACAAGACGATTTTGGATTATTGGATTTTTGAATCCAACAATCCACACACCATCGTCAGAACCCTTTGGAATGGATCAGTGGTTTTGTCTTCCTGGTTTTAATATTCGTAATATAAATAATAGACTCAACTGTTTAACGTACTATGACTAAAATTAACGCGACAAATCTGGATGACACAGTGTTTAGTAACAAGCAAACTTTTATAACGACTTCAAAATCTTAAAGAGATCAGTAACTCTAATAATAAAATGACGTGACATTATTAAAAGCCCCTGTCGATGAATGAATTTCAGGGTTTCGAATTTATAGACAGCGCAGGTTTTCAGTCATCTGAATGAAATATATTTGTATATATATTTCTGAGGTAAAGTTACGATGATTCATCAATTGCCATCCTTGAATAAAAATAGTGTTGCCGCCATGTTGTTATCATTTTCCTACTGCGTCAGTGCAAGGCAACACTTCTTTCCTTATACTGTCTTGTTTAACATGAGCCAGCAACAAGTTCGAGCCAATCTTGGATATGGTTAAGTCTATTTTGCAGTTTTTGTTATGGACAGTGTTTAACCGTTGCGACAGACCACACAAGATCCAAAACATCGCGTTTTCTGTGACGTCATCCAGACTCCCTCATATATCCTATGCCAATTGCACGTTTTCACAACAGTAGTGGCGCTAGTGATGTTTCCACGTCTCACTTCGCATGACCGCCATGACGATGTCAAAGATGATAGGAAATCACAAAGGTGTAGTTGTTGTGAACACAAAAATTACTTCAAAAGTTGTTTGTGACCAACACTGGCGTGATACGAGTAAACAGAAAACACCTTTTCATATATAAAAAAACAGATTTCATAACAACAATACGTTTCTTGATCAGATAATAATTGCCTTCTAACAACGGGAGACCTACACTTTACAGTCATTCTGTCAGTTTGCCAATTGTCGCCGATATAAACAAGAACACTGCCTATTTCCTGCATAAGCCACATGTAGACAAGAGAACCCATGCCTTCGGTTTCTCAGGAAAAGATTACCATTATCTGAAAACTCAGTCAGTCCTTCCCTTCTTATCAGCAACTCATTTCCATTGTCTCTTTTGTTTTCGACCTCTTTTCATTATCATCATTCTTCTAAATATTCCTACCGCGCACCAGTTTCTAATCATCCGTGGACTTCCTTTCCCACGCAATGGCCTGAACGCTTATATAATGATTACGACGTTACGTGCTATAGTGGCATATATAACACGCACACCGATGTGCACGTGCATGGGAAACCAGCATGTGGTACCTGCCAGTGCGCAAGTGTGCTGAAACACGTCCGTGGAAAAAAGAAAAAAATACAACAGACGTCAATCGCCTATTGCGTCACAATTTAGCTTTCATAATAATTTCATACTCTGATAGTGCAGTCGATAATGACGGGAACTGAATAACCAACATCTGAATCCCGTTATGGGCAAAATTTGTTCCCTTCACCACCGTTGAATGAGAAGCGGTTGTTGGAAACATGGCCGAAGCGTGAAGCTCATACCTGGATTAAGTCCGGGGTTAAGATGTGATGGAGCCTTACGCCTAAGCCCCCATATACACTGTCATGACATCTGGTGTTGATAATCGAATTCGTGGAGGACAGAACGAAACTTGTAAGCCCCGCGACAGGAGATGTGTTGGCTCGAATCGATTGTAGCAAAAAGGAGAAGAAGACAACTGATGGTGGCAGTATGTACGTCTAAAACGTCGGTCAGTTATAACAGACTACGTGGCTCAACATCCCAGAAGACAGCCAGCTTCGTACCCAGTCATCCTCCGATAAAAGTATTGACTAAAAGTCTCTCGTGGTGGTGGTCGTCATGATTATAGGCAACGAACTTTAAAATAGCTCACGACAGTTTGTCCCCACATTTCTCATGATTCAGTATTTAAACTCCTACTACAACTTGAAGCACACAAGTTCTGCTGTTGATTTTTTTTTCTATTTGTAGTGTTCTGTCTGACGACAGGTCCATATGAACAGGATCCTTCCATCCTTTTCTCGGACTGGGACCTGTTCATATACATTCTTGGCAGATGATCCAGAAGTGGTTTGCCATTGCCTTCTTCTGTGTGTGAATGGAGTAATTGTTGGGATGCCACGGAGGAAAACTCCGTGTTGCCTAGACCACGGCCTTGCCCAACACAAGTTATAAATTTGAGCACCACCGGGAATTGAACCCGGGACCCCAGGCTTACAAGGCTAGTGTTCTGACCACTAGACCACCGTGGCGGTCCTGCTGTTGATACAAAGTCCTAAGTAGACTGAACGGCCAACCAGTAAAGTGTCTCATGTGGACCTACAGCAGAGCTGAACCTGTAAGCCACTTTCACATTCACGAATTGTGAAATAAACTAGTTTAACGTCTCCGTGCGCGACGGCCATCAGTACGAGAACTATCCATCAGGAGACTGAAGAAAATGCGTTTTAAAATGAAGGATATCGCGGTAATGGCGTGAGCTGACAAACTAACAAATGATAAAACGTCCAGTCAGCTTTGCCAATTTCACAAGACCTTATCAGCTTGTCAAGTCATTCCGGGGAAGGGCGAGTTGAGGTAAATAACTTATCAGCTGTTCTGAGTTGGCTGATACCCTCTTTATGTGCCCCATGGCTTCAAAGAGACTTCTTCCTGTAATGATCACAACTTCGTAGTCCTCGTTCTCACACCCCATAACTGAGGACCATTCGAGTCTACTTGACACTTGAAGACGGCTGTCTAATGGGATGTTGCGCCGTGTAGTCTGGAAGAGAAATGACAAACGTTTCACATGTACTTGCTATTTCCTTCATCAGGGCGATCAACTGAGAAATGTCGGTCAATTTCTGTGAGACTACACGGGGCAATATCCCAGGAGAGAGTCATCTTCACTCTCGCCACCAGAGAATCTGAAATCTTATTTGGCGTTTGCAAAGGTCTGTTCCGCAGTGGGACACCACATCCGAAGCTCGTCCGGGTATAGGTTACCCTGGCAAATGTCCTTGTGTATTTTCGCCGTCCGTGCAGGGGAATTTCTGAACAACACATTATAATACACCACGACCACCCTATCGATATATCGAAGTCTTTTTACAAAACCTAAACTTTCGACACAACGTTAGAAATCCGACGCCGAGCGTCATGACGCCCATCGTCCCGATGCCGAATGTTTCGGACAAAGCAAAGAGGAAACTCGGCACTCAGTAATAAACGACACCGCATCTCGACGCCAAGCGTCGCGAAGTAGTCAATTTTCATCCTAACCCCTAATAACCTTGTCTAATTGAAGTCTGATGGTGCGTTATAATCTGTAATAGCTGTATTTTGGACTTTGTTGATCGTCTAAATTTCAATAAAGCTGAATCTCCTTCCGTCTTGTCTGCAGGTAAGAGGGGAAAGACAAGACAGATACCCAATCCGTTGGACCCCGTGGCTGAGCCTCAGACCTGGACAGATTTAACGCAGAAACGACGGACAACGACAGTCATCTGCGGGAGATAACGCATATCTCACAGGAAGATACAATCCGATGGAGAAAAATACATAACGATGAGCTTCTGTGATTTATTATGGAGCGTATAGAAGGCAGGAGCATGGAGAGATGAAAACTGCATGAAAGAATATTAGTCAGAAATCATGAATTAAAAAAATCACAATATTTATTGACACACATATTAGATAAGATGAATATTAAAAAATTGGGTACGAGGAAGCAGAATTTGCTCATCTGGCTCAGTTTAGAATCCAGCGGCTCTTTTTTGTGGAAAACGTAGTGAATCTAAAGGGCTTAGAACATGCCACATGTGGCCTTCTAGGTCCTTAAGTGCGGCTTTTTGACTGAATACAAATTTTACAGAACAAATCTTTTTATTTTTATTAATACATGCTGCAACCAAATATTCAAATGCTTTCCAACAAAACGCAGACACAACAAAGTCATTAAAAGATTAGTTAACTTTAAAATTAACAAATAGTTTTCATTTTTTGAAATTATTAAGTACATAGTAGTTAGACCTCTACAAAATAATGTACATTTTTAAGTATATCTAATTGAAGTTTCTTGAATGTAGCCTTATTTGATTACAGCTAAATTAATGCGGACTTCCAACATGAAAAGGTTCCCCACCCCTGGCTTAGAATATCTTAAGAAGATGAGAAACTATCAGCTTCTGAAGAAACTCTGCTACATGAAGTTACCTATTCGGTCTGATATTCCTACATGAAACATGATATCTTTGCAACAACAAGTTTGTGTTGTAGAAAAGTGAAGACGCATATACAAGACGGACGCATGCGTACTCCATTGCACTGCGCGTTATAACGCATCTAATCAAGTAGTTGGTATATACAAGCAAGAGTGGTCTACGTTGATCGTAGTCTATTATTTCGAAATGCAGGGAGTCAGACAGACAGCGTATGAATAGGCATTAGTCTCCTGAATAATATAAGGAAGTCATGTGATGTTTCGACATAAATAAAGAAACGTGATCATGCAGGAAAGGAGGGTCATCGTTGTTAAATGTTCATCTTTTATTTAGATTTATATCTGTAATGTATATGCTTCACGGCGGTGGGAATACTTCAGAAAATAGACTATCTTGCATGAGGATTACATTCCTTTATACCTCGACCCTTTAATGAGCTTAGGTTATTCACAGCTTGTCATTACATCCTGCTGCATTTATATGTGGACTCGCGACACACCAACTCTCTCACTCCTTATGTGCAAATCGTTTGAAACTCCCTTCAATTCCCACGCCTTACAATTTACATGTCCTCTAAAATGTCACATCTTCCATTGTCCAACACCTGATGCCCTCCAAAACACCGTGCCCAGTTGATATAGACACATATAATTTACATATCTTTCAGAATGATAATATGAAACAGAAGATTTGGGGTTCTCACGGCGATGAAATCGTCGATGTTGGTCTTCAGGGTTGTAACGCCGTGTGGATACGTATGTTTCTGAGGGACATATATGAATCCTGAAGATGAAGGCAGCATATTTTTCGAAACGTTGGTATCTACCTACAGGCCAATATGACGTCACATCCCAGAAGACCAACATCGACATGTAAGATTTCAGGTTCTCAAGGTGGTGAGTACGAAGAAGTTAGCTAACGTTTCAGAAATCTTTGTTGCCTCCATCATTAGGGCGGTCCTGATGATGGAGGCAGCAAGGACCTTCGAAACACTGGCAAACTACTAGCAGACTAGAGGACGCTACAACCCAAATCGACGTCTTCAGCTTCGTGACAACGTCAAATCTTCACTTAAGTTGTTTGGATGACGGTCTCCAAAATTTGAAAATGGCTCAGAGTTGATGACGTCCTGTCCTTGAAGTCGACCGTTCACTTTATCTCTCCCTACAAAGGTAAGTGAAAGCTAACAATCTGTGAATGGTGGCTGTAAAGCAATTTGAAGTATCTTCTGAGCTGAGCACTGCAGTCTCAGAAGAAGAATCATACATAACCGGCTGTAGGATCCGCTGTGTCGAAAATGGAGCACTCCTTCAGAAGCGGAATGTCGCTCAGCTATTTAAGAATATCCCCCCACCCCCCTTTTGTGGAACCCTTAGGTTCAGTACCGTGTTCACAAGATTTCGCTACCGGAGCCACATGAATCCAGTCAATACCCGCGCCATATAACTTAAAAACCATTTTAATATTGTCCCGACATCTATTTCTAAGTCTTCCGAATGACCTCTCTCCTTCGGGCTTTCCAAACCAAAAGTTTGTTTTGTTATATTCTAGTCCGAGCGAGATTGAACTCGAATACACCTTTTTATAACTGATCGAATCGCAAATAATTAATTTATTGATGAATTAGTATTTCATATTGGTTAGTTTTAAGGCACTCTGTCACTCTTCGAGCAACGGAAACGATCAGAATACAAAGACGGAGATGGGAGAATAAATCCATGACAGATTCTTGAATTTTGTTTAATTATTTCAGTATCGCGTCCATTGGAAAGAGCCTTCTGGTTCTCTTCCCACTAATTACATTACGAGAAACTTTCGGTGAAGAAATCGAGGCCCTGGGACAAACGTTCTACACCTTTCTTACTGAAAACAGTTAAAAACTGCCGGTAGGACCTCGGCATAGATCTCTACAGGTACCAGTGATGAAGATGTTTTGAACCATCAGCAAAGAACAGTTGATACCCTCTCTCTTCAGCCATATTTCATCCACACGAAGACGTTTATTCTTTCCCAAGGTCTTTCTTTCTCTCTGATCGACCAGTAGTACCGCCAAGGACCTAAAACATTTCTCTCTCACCGTTCTTTCATTCTTTCTTCAAAAATATATTTCTAGGAAGCTGTAAATTTCCTGATCCTTTTGTCCTCACCCATTATTGCCTTCCCATCTCACAACTAAATCTTGTCACTTCCTTTCACTCAACGGCCAAAGTATCTAGCGGGCAGAGTTAAAAGGATCTTCATATTTGACATGAAAATGCTATTTCTTCTTTGTTTAACTGATGGTACATGTGGTGTCTCAGCTACGGTCAAAACATATAAACAAAGGTTCCAACACACCTTACGTTCTGATAAAAGGGTCTAATCCTGAACTTCAGAAAATTCAGAACGTCAGTACCCTGAGGACGAGGGCGAAGATGGTTCTCGTAACGCTGGGTTTTTCTTTTCTCCATTCGAAAACCTGACACGTTTAGTAGTCGGAGAAGAATTCATTTTAAGATTTCCGTCTTCTGGGTTGTTGCGCCGTGTAGTCTGGTCGATGTTAACCAACGTTTCAGAGGTCATACTGCCTCCGTCATTTTAAATTTGTAACTTCGGTTTAAAAGGAATATTTGTTTATCAAATTTCACTTTCTCACGGCGACGAATATTAAAAGTACTCCCTTCTGGGAATGCTGCGTCGTGCAGCCTGGCAATCGCCCCGATTATGGAGGCAGTAGGCTCCTCTGAGACGTCGGTTATACTTCGCAACATCCCAGAGGATAGCTGTCTTCGGCTACTTCCACAAGCGTATTATGAACGTTTCTTTCTTTAGAGAAGATCTAATTCTTTGCGTTAACTTATTCAATTCCAAATGTTATATACAGTAAAATCCCTCAAGTTGGACACCCCTTTACATTGGACACTTTTAATTGGAACCGGCGAATATCCTATAATTTTACATGTCCACAATACCCTCTATCTTGGACACCTTTGTAAGTTGGACACATTTTCGTGAAACACCAAGTGTCCAACTTAGAGAGGTTTTTACTGTATATTAATTTTCCAACACTCGAGTGGAATACCATTATTTGCAGCAAAATCGCATTTCATACACTGATCTTCGTTCTTAGTGATGATGTTGATGATCGGTATTCCATTCCGTAAACATTTATGTTCAATGAAAGGAATGTGGCGTTATTAGCCACTTCTGCACGCACAGATGCAGGAAACCGTGGGCTGGGACCTCCACAGGAGCCCCCAGGTGCTGGCTGGCGCCTTCCATCTGTCCCACCTTCATCATCTTTCATCTTATTTCTTGCCTTCGACCCGACATTTTGTAGGAATGCTTGTAAAGTACCGGTAAACGCTATATTGAGCTAGACGATCCTCTTTTGTGGCATTTGTAAGATTTTACTTTGGGGTACTGGTTCCCTAAATCACTGAGAACCTACATTTTCAAAACAGGAGAAAAGTATGCAGGGATGCGGGTTAGGTACAGTGCCATTTGGACAATTACCTGATTTAGTAAATATAGTAATACCACAAATAAAACCAAGTAGGTAAAGTACTGAAAAACTTTGACCCCTGCTACTTATTGGTACCCTAAAGATGAATCTTAAGCCTAGGGCTGGGTCCACTCATTCTTTCTCCTGATTGTGAGTCACGTTTCACTGTTATTCAGGTACCGTATTACAATAACTGACAGACAGACGAACAAACTCCACACTACAGAATCTTCAGCACCGGATTCAAAGTCCAACTTGTTGCAATTACTCAGTTGAGCCCGTCGTTCGTCAAACCAAAATTTCTATTACCGAAAAACTCCAGTTTTCCGGCACGAATCGCGTCGAATATTGAAAAAAATTTCCAGCGTTTCTGCAAACACTAAAGTTGCCATCTTCAGGACGAACCTGTATTTGTCGGTTTTTGTAAGTCTTCTATACTATTGCTTGGTTGTCTGCTGTATAATTTCTTAGTGACAGGGAATATTAACTTTATTGCCATTATTAATTCATCGATACGCTAAAACTATAATAACTTTCTCAGATACGAGCCCAGTGTCGACATTATGTTCAACAGGGGGAAACAAAAGAACTCGCAGAATAACCTAATCCAATGCCACTTCGTCCAGCAGAAATCTCACGGGGGAATGAACCCGGGATTAAAAGGCAGGTACATACATCCAACGACGTTAAGGATGGGGGGATATTTACCTCCACGTCCCCTACACGCCTTAATGGTGTTGATTTCGGGCACAGAACGTCTTTAATCCACTAAAAATAATCGAGAGTTCATTGTGGATGTAAACTATCTACAGCAAAGTAACCCGTTTGCGTCTTCTCGACCAATTATCAGCAACATGGACCAGCCAGGCTGTACTAGCAGGGACAGATGGCAGGAGAATATAATGAATAAAAAAGCTGGCGTGAGGTCCCCGCATCCACACCACCTGACCTGAAGCCAGCCTCTGTCTGTTATCGAGGCTCGTGCCTCTTCTGCGGGCTTGCGCGAGCCAGCCCAAACATCTGCGCAGCGGAGAGCGAGCGATCGCTTCTTTTCTTGGGAAGAGGTCGCGTTCAAATGTGATCACTCGCGCGATGGCTGTGTCTGGTTCCAATGCAAATATCAACTTGTTAGTGGTGTTTAAGGAAATAAATAAATGACAGATCCATAAATGTACTCTATAGGCTAAACGCACAGCTGTTGAATGTTAAATCTGTGGTACAGTACATATAATTACCGCTGCTCCAAAAAAAAAATATGAAGTTGACTGATCTGCTACATACCCGAGTAATTAACGAAGTAACTTAATGACAAATTAGCTAATATACTGCCTTATTAAGTTAGTGATTCATTGTCTAATCAACCAACAGACTCTACGACAAGATAAGTGACAGAGGGTATCAGATAGGCCAACCACCAAGATAACTAATAGACCTGACTAAATGATTTTAGTGTTGTTTTCTTTGAGATATGGACTAGATTCCTATGTAGCCTATTATTACCTTTGTTCGTGGAAGGCGGTAATTTTTTATACTTAAAGTAAGTATTTATGTATGTGTAAAGATATTTTGTAAGGGCAGAGGCGAAAAGTAAAATATAAAACAAAGGACGGAAAACCATAAGAAAATATTCATACGCGTTTTTAATTCAAGTCTAGATATCTGCTTGATAAAATTAACACTAATGAACTTAGTACGCTAGGCACGCCAAATTCTGTGGGTATACAAACGACAAACATTCCTACACTTGACGAAAGTCAGGCCTGTGAAGTTCTTTCGAGTAGTGGGCCCTATTTTTTCACAGATAGGCCTAACTCAAACACATCTAGCCTGTGACAAAACACTCTACAAATTCTGACTGTCTTCTGAGTATTACGCCGTGTAATCTGGTACAAGATTACCGACGTTTCAGAGATGTTTACTGTCTTCATCAAGTAATCGCTTTCGTGATGAAGCCAGTAAGCACATCTGAAACATCGGTCAGTTCTACTAAAAAACATGGCGCAACATCCCAGAAGACAGTCATCTTCATACTTATTAAGTTTTAAGCAACTCTGCGCGTGCATAAGAAATAAATCTGACTGCATAACCTGGCCTTATTAGTGTTCTCCGGTAAAAGCATTTCCGAAAAGAACCCAATAAAAGTGTTTACCGTACTGCCATTTTCAGCCAAATGCAGTATACGATCTCCAGCTGATAAACAGTAGAATGCTGAGGGCACGCCGACAAGAAAAAGAGACGAAATGGACTCACGACAGATGAGATTCGACACCAAAATTGTTCAGTCATTGCGGAAACAGTGTTCTTTATTAGCGGTCGTTACATTTGAACTTGGCCTTCGACTATTAGCGTCATGACTCGGCTGGGGTTAAGAGAAGCCGTGAGATAAGGAAATGAGG
>NW_019059767.1:223981-249166 GCF_000696155.1 Zootermopsis nevadensis
CACAGCGGAACACTTCTTAACCCTTTCCACGCGATGGCCGGGACCCCGCATGTCACTCGGAAGTCGGCGTTCAATGTACTTGGTCCCCTTTTAACAACTGCCAGGCGTGATCCAGAGGATACGAACCCTGCTTCGAATTATGAGGACCTGGGATTGAATCTCGGCGACAACAGAATATTATACCTGTATGTGTTTTAAATTCTTCTCTTTGTGCCTAGAAAAGGCTAAGAAAAAGTCGTCCCCGTGCTTAAGAAACACGACGACATACAGCTCCAAAGCTTAAACGCTTAACCAGGGCAAAGGATAGGGAGAATGGTTCAGCTTCACGTCCTAGTCTGCGAGGAAAAGATCCCGGTGAAATGATTACTTCTCCGATTAACACGGTCATTGAGGGTGGTGTTTGTACCACTAACCATGGGATAAACAGTTAAATTTTTGCCACGTACGAAAGATGAAGAAACACTGCCTTGTAGGGACGCACTTGTGGGTGTCTAGATGTATCGGTGCTTGGAACAGCCCACAGCTGAACATTGTAATTCCAGTGAGTGAGTCTGACCATCAAACTGCAGATCCTACTAGGGACACGCGTTCACTCACGCAAGCCACGTCAGTGCTAGCTGCAACCCCAGAGTTTCGAAACGCGAAACTTGACCACCATAAAAACAAAATCCCATCAAGATGACTGTCCCTTGGGAAACTGACGAGGTGCTTCTCCAGCATGAAACTGGCCAACTTTCATCCGACGCTACGTAACATAGTCAGTTCATACAGCGTCGTTTGAAATCCCTGCCTGCAGCTTGTAACTCACTGGAGCAGTTCTTGAGAAGCTTAAGTAATAAATAATTTAAAGAAATTTCAAATTTAATTATCTATAATAGATTTTAACTTACAAAAAACGAGGTTTGTGATAAAAATAGAACGGATAGAAGAATGAATTCGTGAAATGCTTGTTATTCAGCTCAGAAAACGTTCTGTGCATAAAGCTCAATGCAAAGAGCTATTGTTTCATAATTTATTTTACGTAGTTGAGAAAAGTATTCCTTTGCATGAGGGAACGAAAGATACTAAATATAAAACCAGAGTCTGAGAAGAATACGTAAGTGGAACAAAATAAGTGGAAAATTTAGTATCCACGATTTACAAAATACAAAAAACATTCAGGAAATGACCGTATCATGATCTTTTCGTCTTACACAAACACCGAATTTATTTTAAGATGTGTAGAGACAAGTGTTTTGCTCTCATCGCCTGGTCTAGCGCGGTGTGAACGTTCACAAGTTCGTTGTTAGTTCCTTACTCTTCAATTATCGCATCATCACCTCCAGCCCCTGCAACAAGGGGCCCCTTGTGTGGCGCACTGTCTCACACGGTGCTTGTGACTGGCGACTAATAGCTCAGGCACGCCTGCTAATAGTTCGCATCTCTGGGGACATCGTCCCACCCTTCATTATCGGCTCGCAAACAAAATGTTTACATCCTTAGCCAGCTTCAAGAGAACTGTCATCAAGTGCATTGCCAGCGTGAAGCTGATCACTCATCTTGAACTAGTGGGATGGTTAATAATGCGTGGAACTTTCCTTCACTCTCCTCGTTCACCACGAATCTCGTCTGGGATTAAACCCGGGTCTCATAGGCAAGAAGCCGGCGTCTAGCCGCCTGAGTTATGGCACGGCCTACAGATGTCTGCCTACTTCAGGCAACTTCGTGGAGTCTTGCTTTAGAAAAAAGTAAAATGTTATATTCTAAGCACTGCGTTTTTTTTAAAAAAAAAAATACCATGCCAATTCACACGGCTAAGAGTACGTAACTGTGATTCATTTCAGCTTCTTCTTAAGAACAAATCTGCCTTGGCATTCATTTTCAGCGTCTCAAGACAGAACACGTAAGAATATCTATTCGATTTAATATTGGCATAAGCCACTCTTGCATTTCAGACAAACGTTAGCAATTGGTACGGACCGATGCAAACTAATTCCTGTAAGCGCTTCTCGCGAGGTGTTTGTTTCCAGAATATTTCGACTACAGTTCATCTGCGACATGAATTATGTAACGAAATATACAGAAAAAAAATCCTAACGTAAACAGAAAGAAATTCACGCATAGATTCACACCTATTACAGTTCCAAACAGATGTTTTTTTTCCTAACATTTTAACACAGTTCATACTCAGTTTAACATTTTAGTAATCATAAACAACCTAGTCGGTGTGCAAACAAATAAATATATCACCCAACAAGTTAGAAAAACGTCAATGTCTTACTCTTGTATTTGGGAGGTACCTAGTGCGAACTGATATTCTGACTGAAAATGACGGTATCTTGGGATGCTGCGACATCTGAAACGTCGGTAGACTTCTACCAGACTAAACAGCGCAACATCCCAGAGGTCATCTTCATAGTCGCTGACGTGAGAATCTGAAATCTCATTCTCTCCACGCGAGTACCAAGCGAACAACTTCAAATATACCACAAATGTCTCATTTCATGTTAACATCTACTCACTTATTCATTATAAATTTATTTTGCTCGAGTAGTTTTAGTAATACAAATATTGTAGCTATACAGGCTAAGTTGAGAAACAATCAGACTGACAAACCAACTAATACTCTGACAGCAGACTGCTAACACCAAACCAACAATTTAAAAGCCCGAAGACCGACATTGACGTTTTCACCACCGCGGGAATCCTCAGTAACTGTAACCCGTAGCAGGGACGCGTGTAGCATCGTATGGGGTTAGGAATCTTAAAACATCGGTGGAAATAAATTCCTCGAATGTTAATGATCCACGGGTTCTTTCCGTCTGCACAAATCGAGAGGCTTAGAACCTGAGTGAAGCCATATTTAGAGTCCTAATTGAATTTCTTATCCACACGGATCCGCTAAAGATGGACAGAAATGGCTAGGTTTGATGAGATCGGCTGACGGTCAGTATCACGGGCTATTGTTTGGAGTTGCGTAACAAAGTCTGCACACGCTGCAGTGTGGGACGCGAATCAGCCATTTGCTGTCTTGCATTTCCATTATCCAGTGTCCCACTCAAATTACATTGTACTTAAATCAGTGACTGAAGTACTCATATCAAAAACGTTAGTATTTGGCTGACAAGTAGAACGAAGGAAAATTCATACAGAATTTTGGTAGTGATCTTGGAAAGGGACACTTGGAAGTTCAAGGGTACGAAAAGATGGTATCGAAACGAATCGTCATTAAATAAGTAACGATCATGTAAAGAGAATTTAAGTAGCGATACTATTTTTCTGGGTGTTACGCCATGTAGACTCGAGGGTATAACCAACGTTTCGTAGAGACATATTGTCTCCATCTTCAGAGCTGAGGAGACGGTGACTTTATCCAAAATATTGGTTATCTATCTACGAGAGTACACGGCGACAAAACCCAGAATAGCAACATCGTCTTCCTCACTCTCGTGAGGAACTCAAATATCACAGAATTAAATAAATCAGGACCATATCAAATGACGGGATTTATCAATGGAGTTGAACATACTGGAGGATACGTATCCTTCGGGTGTAAGTGAATTCTCAGCACGAGATACATGAGACATAGGCGTATCCCAGACGTAGCAAAATAGGACGATAGGTTCAAAAAAGTATAGTCGTTTGTATAACGCACGGATACAGGTTTACGGAGGAGGACTGTGACGACGATAATGGAACTTCGCGTTCCATAAGATTTGGCGAATATCTTATCTAGCTGAGCATACTATCAGCTTCCCATGAAGGGCCCTGCTCCACGAAGCCAGTTAGTTAGCTTCTCTACCTACTTTGAGGTAAAAATTAAGCCCCCATTGAAGAGAGATGAATGACAACATCTCTCAGAAAAGCCGTTCTGGTAAAGAGACTTAGCAGAATTGAAAGTTTTTACCACAGAAACGTGAAATCATTTTTGGGGCCGTAAAAACCGAGTCATTAAACAGATACGATAAGAAATGATGGTCGGCACACGTACAAACCGAATAAAGGAATGTTTTCATCACCTGCAGTGATTGTCTCCCATAGCACAAGGCCACCTCGTAAGTCAAGTTGGAATGATGCGTGCTGACAATCGATAAAAACCAATAACAAAGCCGGGCCCTTTCATCTCGTACCGACAAGAGATGACGTCACAGGCACGAGTGAAGGTGTGGTTAGAGAGAATGCACCTTTCAGGTTAGCCCAGCGGTAATGCATACAGGAGAAAACTATTCGAATGTCGGCGCCAATATTGGTTCCTCAGACAGAAATTAGGATTTAATCAGTCCTTGCAGGAAATTCTGAGACAATCCTTTCTGGTTCTTACCATGATAATCGCCATGATGACGGAAAAGTAAGAACCTCTGAAACGTCGGTAAACATTATCTCGGAAGAAATACAAGAAACCGAATACCACAGGGGACTTATTCCCGTCAAATTTAACGGATCATACTACGCTAGTTAGTGAACAATAATTAAACAGTAAGAAAGAAACGACCGTGGCATGATTTTAACAATTCGGTTAACTGTCTGGAAGAACTGAGTAAATCCACGGGGAACTTGAACCTAGTTTTTTACTCTAGCGACATTCGGCCCCGTTTTTCTAAGACCTGTCTACGCCTAGGACTGTAAATCCGCGCGTAAGACTGAGAAGAAAATAGAAGGATAACATTTAAATGAATTATAGAAACGACGATTTGCCAAGACCTGAAACAGTCTGGGGTCGGGGCACTGCTGAGTTCGGTTGCAGGTGGTAACATGCTGGGAGATGCGTGGAACTCTCTGGATGACCCGGCGAGAGGTCGCCTGCTACCGTTTTGCTATTGTATGAACGTAACCACAGTCGAAATGACAGGTGGCGGTCCAAACAAAGGAATAGCGATGTAGCGTGTTGCGGGAAGTCATCTGGGACCCGTGAGAGGGACCCAGCGCAAGAGCGACTCAGGTTCGTCTTCTTTTGTACTTTGACTCATAGTTTCATTTTCAGGATCAGACAGACAGAGAGACGGACGGTGAGTAAACATATCAAAACTTTAGCCTTCCTACGCTGCAAATCGGTTACGTATCATTTTAGAATTTTATTAATCGTGAGACGGTGTAAGGGGAAAAGTGACGAGATGTGTTGCACATCGCCTCTTATTATAACATAATGTTTACAAACGAGGCTCTAGAAACCGAGTAATGCCAAAATAACCAATTTCATCTCATATGAGAAAAATACAAGATTAAAGTAGTTAGTTAAACTTCATGTCGATATTGGTCTTCAACGAGGTTCGTACCTCAAAGCATCAGATACCAGCGTTTCGAAGAAACATATTTTAACCATGAAGATGGAGGCAGTTTATTCCTCCGAACCTCAACCCCCATATATTTAAGTTGTTTTCCAAGACTTTGTTAGATTTGTAGGATTTCTGGTTCTCAGGGTGGTGAGTCCGAAGATGGCTGTCTTCTGGGCTATCCTGTTGATAGAGGCAGTAAGGACCTCTGAAATGAGAGTAAACTTCTATCAGACTACACGGCGCAACAACCCAGATGACACCCATCTTCGTTGGATTTGGCTGATGTGTCGGTCAGCCAGCCAGCCAGGAGTAAGAAACATAGAAATGTAGTTCCCAGCTTCTCAGGTACGTTCAGTGGCGCGATACAACAGCAGGTGCTTGCGTCATTAGGGCAGACAGGAAGAAGGGATGACAGGATGCTCTGAAAAACCACGAAGAAGGAGCAGGCAAATGTGGGAAACAGGTAGGGAGGAAGTTGGCAACAGTTACCTATGACTGTTGGGTAGCTTCTGCCACGGAGCAAACTACATTAATGCAGATACAGGGCGGACAACGAGAGAGATCAGGTAGGAGACGTATTCAGCGGAGCGCTACGTAACGGGCTTACAAAAGTTTGGGTGGGAAGCCTGAAGAAGAGAGACCACTAGGAAGACCTGGGCGTTGATGGAATAATAATACGTGCTGCTTGGTCAGGGTTATCGCACGCCTCATATGGCGACAACAGAAGATATAAAGATGAAAAGCAGGGAAAAACCGAGAAACTCGGAGGAAATCCAGCTTCAATACCACTTCGTCCATTATGAACCTCACCTAAAGTAACCCGGAACTGAAAGCGGGTCTTCCCAATAGGAAGCCGACGTCTAAACGCCTGAACCATGGCACTGCTTCCAATACACTGCGGTACGTACTTGGACGTCCAAAGTTCTGTAGGCCAACACCGGAGCTTCTTTTCCGGCCCTGTTTTGAGACATCGCAAACAAACTCCCATTGCTTATACGTTACATAACCGATCGTATTACTGAAACAAACATTCTCAGTAGTTTGGGTAAATGTTTAAGTGTGCTTAGTCGAACTGTAGCAACTTCCTGTACTCCATTTATACGGAGTTTTTAATAAATTGTCGTCACACTTAGTGCATTATCCCTATGCATTTCTTTCTCTCTAAACGCAGAGAATAAATTTGCCTGCTGTCACTTCTAATGCAGTGCAATAAATTATTTCTTCTGACACTTGCCATTTCCACATCCAGTAACAACTCTGCTTCGTTACTTTTCTTCACAATGGTGACGAGATGTTGCAAATCGCTCTTTAGTATTTCCGGTCCTTGCATTGGGACCATTCCATCCTATTCATTTTATTGCCAGAATGCATTGTTTCCATACATTTATCTGTCTCATTTCCATTTCATCATATATAAATATGTGAACCATTTCACTGTCTTTAATATGACTTTATTGCAATATAAAATCGTTATTATGATTCGGTTCATGATTTTATCACTTGTGTTAAAAATTTGTATTTATTTCTTTAAGTACGAAAATACAAATATATCTTTATATATTGTTTAAATCTTGTCCGTCTAATCACAATAAATTCTTATTAAATATTAAAATATTACAATAATTAACATTTAAAATATTAAATGATGTTCTTTATCGAAATATTCGATTTACATTAGATTTAAACAATATATATTTATTATATCACAATATGACGCAACTTTACCATCTCATAAATATATCTTTCTCAAATATCGATTAATATAAAACAAATAATCGCATAATCAAAATCTCAGTGTTTAGAGGGGTCTTCTGGACTTTTACATGACTACCAACGTTTCGGAAGAACACACTGCCTCCATTTTCACCGCCATGAGAACTTCAGATCTCAACAAATGATCAGATGACAAAGGATTTTCTAAACTTTAAAACCTCTGTTTTGAAACAAAATTGAAACTGCCAGAAGAAAGTACAGCACTGCAGTAAAGTTAAAAAGCAAAACAAGGAGAAAATAATTATTCCACATAAATACGTTTGTTAAGAACAGGAACACACCTGTTATGTAGTCGCAAACGACAAAGAAGTTAGGTTAATAACACACCGGAACACTAATCACCATAATTTATCTTCCTGCTGGAAATACATTCATTCAAAACTCAGGGATGAATTATTAGGCATACCAAGAAAAGTCAAGGTAAATCCCCAGATGAGAATTGACGAGGCAAAGTGGCTACAGTATATAAAGATTGCTTACTTCTACATAGACACATAGGTCACTACTGCAGGGTCCCATGCAATGCTATTCTGCAGGGTTTCTCAACCAATAGCATGGTTTATGCTTTCTTAGACAAAGAATCTCTTATGAAGTTTTCGTCAGAAAGAAAATACACCAGAGTTTGTCTAAATTCAATATGAATTAAAGATAAAACTGCCTGTTACAGCGCAAGAGTGGCGTAAGATTACTAGCAATAAACGAAACGTATTCAACAACAAAACAGAAAGTAAGAATAAGCCTGTTACAAAAAGTGTTATACTTAATAGGGCCCCATGTTCATCTGAAAAGGAACAAATGTTCGAACGTAGGAAAAGTATGTGCAGACTAATTTATCCCTTTGAAGCAAGGTGGTTATTATATAAACCACCTGCTTTAAAATTCGACAAATTTTCATTGTTTTTTTTTCCCCTATCTTTACCTCTTTCGTGGAAATGTTCTACTTGAAAACAAAGACAGAGAGAGGAAGAAACACAATGATATAATTTTAGTGCTCACTAAAAGTGTGGTAGACATATTTAGAGTTTCATTTCTAATTTACGATGATCTTGTGTACTTAAGTAACTGTGTCAAACGAAAACTAACGTGAGGCGAGAAAAATTTAGTTATATATACACGCACGCACAGTTTGTGATTCTGATACAATTAGTATTACTGGTATCAGTTCAAATGTTCTGACTTAAAAAAATACCAAACAAAACTGGTCTACAAATGTACGACGTTGCACCCAAGCTCTTGTTTTCTGTACGGAACAAACAAGCAAACAACAAAACCACTATAGACAACACATTTCTGCAACAAAGTCTGTGTACTCACCGGACAGGTAGGTGAGATGGCATGTGAAGGCCAGACATCGCCTTTCTGGAAACAGAAAATGTATCGTTTTATTATCACAGCAAGTGAAACCATGACGTGATTTCAGAACCCACCCCATCAGGGGGTGGCGGCGTGTATGCCGAGAAAATCGAGAGTTTTTAGAGCTGTAAATATTTTCTTCGCCTCCCCATAGCAGACCAAGGACACTGCCTACGTATACATTTAAATAAAAATAATAACCTTGGAACAACATGGGTTTAAGGCTACAGCTTACAGACAAATTTCGTTTGGGATTTCGTCCCAGACTAGGTAACCAATGCTTGTTGGCCAACCGAGACTTGTTTTCAAACACATCTGCAGTTACCTTCACAAGTAGTTCAATGGCGGGTTTCTATGACGACTGTGATGTACTTTATGTAACCTTAGCAACAGAAATTCTGATGCAGCTTAACGAGAAAAGTTTAGCCTACTAAATTACATTTACTCTAAATAACGAAAGTGTTATCAGTGTGACAGGACTGCTGCTTGTGTCACTCTTGCTGTAAGCTTCGCCAAATATCACCTCTTTGTCAGTATATAGGTGAGGTACCTTTCAGAAATGCGTGGGAATATTTATGTTCACACTTTCCCTTAACAAATTCTAGTAAAACGCTAGGAACAGGTAGATCTGTTGGATTACGTCTGTAGCTTTAATCAGTTGATAAGTATTAGGCTAATCTATTTTCCCTTTACTTCTGGAATTAGAACATTAATGATGCCAACAATTACAGAAGCCTGCTATCGGAATTCTAAGGTCACATTTTTAGAACCTATTTTTCTAATTTAATTTCATCCTTCAATTACAGTATTTGCATTTCAAATGTAATGTCATGGGTATTTATTTATTTAGTGTTCTGTCTGACGACAGGTCCATATGAACAGAATCCTTCCATCCTTTTCTCGGACTGGGACCTGTTCATATACGTTCTTGGCAGATGATCCAGAAGTGGTTTGCCATTGCCTTCTTCTGTGTGTGAATGGAGTAATGGTTGGGATGCCACGGAGGAAAACTCCGCGTTGCCTAGACCACGGCCTTGCCCAACAAAAGTTATAAATTCTGTCATGGGTATCCTACAATAAATTCCCTAAAACCTCATAAATTTATCTTATACCTAAGGTACTGGTCCCTGAAGTGAAAGGTAAAAGTTGTCCCTACTGTTGAACTAAGCACTACGACATACAGACGTATAGGGGAGTGCAGGTAAAACTCCAGTCAGTCTTAACCTCTTTTCTGGATGGAGGTGAGTGGTTCACCCATCATCATCATCATCATTAATTTCACGCCATGTTTACAGATTGTCTACGAGCTAGAGTCAAAAGTTATTTTTTGATAAAGTTCAATACATACAGATTCAGAAAAATACGTTTGAAATGAATAAAATATTACGATAAAACATTTCTTAAGACATGCAGTTCCTATAATGGTCGTCTTATGTAGACAGACGGAGTTTTTTACCATTACCATCGATTTGCCTTTGAAATGATTGTGATAAGCTTACAGTTGCACCACCACCACCAATAATTCAATTTTTTTATAATAATAATAACTTCAGAAAACTGTCATCCTAGGATCATCACACATTATTCGAAAGACACTGATGTAAAATATATATTCATGACCGACAAAAACAAAATGTATTTCAGAAATAGCTGCTGCACTATGTACCTCAGGGGCAAGGTTTGTCTCGGGTACATAGAAGTAAATACCCTATAAAATGGTGAATAGATGAAATAACATTAATAATCTACAGAAGTGTGCCTTTCGCGTACATAAATCTCCCCAGAAACAAACAAAGAAATAACGAAAAACAAAGAAACAGGTGACGCGCATACATGGACGTGTGGAGATGAACTGGAAACTGATAGGCGAGCGGTGGACGGCTTCTAATCCAGCGCGCTGAAACCCTGACAGTGCGGAAGCTGTGCCAGTAATGGGATCACGGCGTAAGACGAGATGCGCCCGGGATGGAAGCCGTAGACACGATCCGCTTGTGTCTCCGCTAATGCAGTCATCATGACATACTTCCTGACAGCCTGCTCCCACGTTCAGCGAGGCGCTGAGAAACGTTCAGTGGCCAGGATCGCGAAGATACAAATACGCTATCTGGGCTGGACGCCGTGCACCGCTGAGGAACAGTTGTCTCTGACACGCCATGAAGATGTATGGGGTAGTGGAGGTATAGATCCACTACTTCTTGATCTCGACAGTAGATGGCAGTGAGTGGCTAGTGATGAAAATGATAAGAGAAAAATAATTTACCCCTGCTGGGAATTGAACCCTGGACTTCCATCCCGTACAGTCTCTACATTGACTATCCTGAGAATGATACATGACGACCACGTAAAATAATATGGAATGATAGCAGTACATGGTATTTGAAATTCGGAATTTGGCATCAGGAGTTCCGTGCAGACGTTCCTACTATTATATATCAGCAAACAAATTTCTTTCCCGACTGCCTTTAAATACTTTAACATTCACACGTGACATCAGTGGTACTGCGCAATTCTCTCGCCATCTTGTTCAATTTTTAGTATAGTTGTAGGACCGCTACTGAAGATTCCTGAGTTTAAACTTAAAATTCAACATGCTTGACCGAACGGCGATTGGTAATTTCTCGTAACTACGTGAAGTTATGTAGATTATAATCGAAACTGCATAGTAGCCAAGTACTGAAAGCGACTCATATATCGAAAGACCGCGATTATAATACAAGTAATTTATTTCACCTGTTAGTCTTAGACCTCTGCAAACACTGAGATCAATAGTCTAGAACAGTGGTATTCAACCATTTTTTGTTCGCGTACCCCCAGATATAATTTCTCTTCCAAATTTGTACCCCCAAAGTTCTTGGTGTATAATTAAAGTTATACATAGTATATAATATACATATAAAATAAATTAAATAAATTGCATTACTGATTATTCAGTGTTTATCATAAAATAATATATATTTTTTTAAATTTCACGTACCCCCTAAGATGTCTTCGCGTACCCCCAGATATAATATCTTCAACTTTGTACCCCCAAAGTTGTTGGTGTATAATTCAAGTTATACAAAGTATATAATCTACATATAAAATAAATTAAATAAATTACATTACTGATTATTCAGTGTTTATCATAAAATAATATATATTTTTTTTAAATTTCACGTACCCCCTAAGATGTCTTTGCGTACCCCAGGTTGAATACCACTGGTCTAGAACGTGCTTAGTGAAATATGTTGTCCAAGAACAAGATGATTATTATAATAACGATCACATTTCTGTGGCAAATTTAATTATGTAGCTTCTTGGATGTGTTTTAGAAACGATGTCGAGAAGAAGACGCTTTGATAACACGTCAAAGGACCGTCGACGCTAGAGTTCAAGACAGTCAATACCTGCTGGTACATTAGATATCGAATAGTGTGATGGATCGATTCTAATCAAATTGCAGGGCGAAAATTACTTAGTAACAAGCACAAAATAAACCCACTGAAACAGGATATGTGGATGGACAACTACCCACGTAAAATGAAGACAATATAACACAAAGATGGCTGTCTTCTGCGTCGTAGCTCCAACTTTCAGAGGTTCTTGCTGCCTCCATCATCAGGGGGATAATGATGGAAACTCTCCCCAAATTTAAAACTATGGGATACCTAAAGTCTCCATTCCTGTACACTTACATGAAGGGACTTATATATCGCTTCAACGGTAAAGTACTCAGCACAGTCACAAAAAATGATTAGTCAATCGATTCAAATTTTCTATGTTATTGTGTGGCTTCAGTGGAAACTATTCTGGGATTCTGGAAGACAGTGTCCTGTGAGGTGATTTTTCTTAGGGTTGTATCCAATTACGAATAGTATAATCATCTATATCAGAAAGTTAAATTGTAGCATTGAATATTCTATAAATGGGAACTGAGTGTGTTACAGCTGGCCTAGTTAAGAGAGACAATGCACAGATACCACAATATTATGACTCCTTACGATGTGTTGTTTTCTTTGTGTAATGAAGCATCATCTTCATTAGCATTCAGCGGTATTTAAAGGCTACTCATCGTTATGTAATGATGTATTGCCCAGGGATGTTTGCTGCAATACGCGCGACATGTAAGCAGAGTGATTCACGCATGAATCAGACACACCACGTCAACTTTATCCCGACAGAAGTTCGTCACGATCTGCCCCAGGGATGATATGGCAACTTAGGGAAACATACGAGAACGGTAAGTGGTCTACTGCTGTAAACATTAATTTGAAATTATCACAAACAGGAGCTGACTTCTGTGCTTCCTGCTAAAAGGTCAAATGCTAAACGCTGTTTAAGGAAATAATCACTGTCTAGTCAGAGAATCGTCCGAAATTCAAAAATACAAAATGCAGTTACTGATTTTTAAAGCAGGATGTACGTAGAGTTACCACTGGTATATAAAGAGTAAAATTCCCTTCACGAAGTGCACTTGTGGTAGAGCAGTCATCACTGTCCATCCTCACATTCAACTGCAAGGCCGTGGTCTAGGCAACACGGAGTTTTCCTCCGTGGCATCCCAACAATTACTCCATTCACACACAGAAGAAGGCAATGGCAAACTACTTCTGGATCATCTGCCAAGAACGTATATGAACAGGTCCCAGTCCGAGAAAAGGATGGAAGGATCCTGTTCATATGGACCTGTCGTCAGACAGAACACTAAAAAAATAATATCCCCATATTTGCTGGGAGTGACTGAGAAAAAACAAACAATTTAAGTAAATATAATCGGACATGGGACCTTCTGACACGAAGCCGTAGTGCCAACCGCTGCACCGCGATTCTCGACTCCCTGACTGCAAGGTCACGGGGTCTTCAACCAGTTCACACAAAGGAGCGGGTTAGCACATCTGTAACGCGTCTGATTAGTATTCCAAGCAAAACCCAGGAGAGTGACTCAAAATGACATAACAGTCGTTTCCTTCAATATCACGATCCATCACTTGAAATTCTTCCACATCTCATTCCACGCTGTAAACTGCAGGAGAGGACAGCGTCGTATAATAACAGTTAACCAGCTCGCACGCGCACGTCATCTGAAGTGGATCCACATACCTCGGAGGAAAATGCTAGGGCAATGTTTTCTGGCACGCGCGGGTCCTGGGGCGATGAAGCGAACTGAGATGCGATCTGCAGCTTCTGCGAACAACGTCTGCGGTCAGCGGACAAGACCTTCCAAGTACGAAGAAAATAAAAATGCACTTTGCTTCGTCCCCAACGCTTCAAAGTACTCAGTTAAATAACGAACATCAATTTTAACGTCTGTTTTACGCAATTTATCAGCCATAAATACACCGGATAAATAAGTTACTGAATAGTAAAGAGTCAATTTCCCAGAGCCGTTGCAAACTGACACGTTTAAAGCAAAAGTCATTTTGACTACGGCCGATGTAAGATGACAGATTATGTAGAACAGAAATAACATGTGAATCATTCAATACCAGCCGGCACTCCTACTGCTGACAGCAATTTTAACCACTCACTGAACCAAAGCACAGTGAGAGAACTGAAGTGTAACATTTTCTTTGAGGTGCGGACTAAATTATTAAGATCCTTATTATTTACAAGAGTTTGACTTCAAATTGGTAAGAACTTATTATGTGGTATCGAATAACACGAGAATAAGATTGTACGTAAATTCATGGCCGAGAAAGAGAATGTGATCTACTTCTGAAAGAATCGATAAAAAAAACAGAATACTTGGTCCCAGATCGGGATTCGAACCGGACGTCCCACAAATGCGGGTCAGACGTTGTGTATTCCCTGCGACAGATAACTGTTCTGGGTCGTTGAGTCGTTTTTACGCTGACAGAGTCCTGTGTCGATAGTTTTTATTGCAACTCGTGCCACCGGCAAGCGATAGACACCGGTCCAGGAGCATCAGATATCAGAGCTCAAGGCAAGAAGCCCTTAAGCGCCACTGACACATTGAAATCAGCAGAACTAAACTCTAGGCCTAGATGGCCATCCTCTGGGCTTTTGCGCCGCGGAGTGTAGAAGTTCACAGGCGTTTCAGAGGTGCTCCATCAGGGCGTAGATCACTCTGATGATAAAAGCAGCAGACACTTCTGAAACGTCGGTAATTGCTAATACCAAAAACCACCAGAGGACGGAATCCACTGCCATTATGCTAGCTATATCCACCTCACAATCTATTTCCCTAACATCTATTTTAATGTTATCATTCCACCTCCTTCTTCGTCTTCTAAGTCGAAGTTTTTCAAAAGCTTTCCTCAACGAAAATTCTGGAAATTTAAATTGGAAATTATTTACTCTAAATACTGTCATGGGGTCACTAGGTCTTGTTCTATTGTAGCAGATTTTTTCGTGCATTTATCATAATGATTAATTTTCTTGAACGCCGAGTAGTGGTCCTGTATATAGTACCGGATGCTGGCTAGGTGCAGAGAGGTCAGACAGCTTGGCAGGTGTGTGTGTGGAGAAGGGACACCTTCCCGCCAAGACTTGAATAATTATAAGCTTCGCTTAATCACCTGAACGGAGTGTGAAACTGCCTTTGTACACAAAAGACAACATCGTATGAAGAGATGCGACAGACTGTCTGCTAGGAGACGGTGCGATATAAAACAAAGGCTGGAACAGATCTGAATTTCTCACGGCAGCGAAGAAGTCTATGTTGTTCTTGTGGGTTACAGAGTCGTATGGACTTACAGGTAAATGCCGACGTTTCTAGGAAACATTCTGTCTTCACCCTCAGGTCAAATCCGCGAGGCGATGCACCCAGAAGACCAACATCAACAAAGATTGTAAAAGTGTTGATGTATCCGAAGTTATTTTATTATTTAGTGTTCTGTCTGACGACAGAACCATATGAACAGGATCCTTCCATCCTTTTCTCGGACTGGGACCTGTTCATATACGTTCTTGGCAGATGATCCAGAAGTAGTTTGCCATTGCCTTCTTCTGTGTGTGAATGGAGTAATTGTTGGGATGCCACGGAGAAACCGGGGAAGCCCCCGGTGGAAAATTCCGTGTTGCCTAGACCACGGCCTTGCCCAACACAAGTTATAAATTCGGGCACCGCCGGGAATCGAACCCGATACGCCAGTACAGATATTAATAACAAGAGATGATAAAAGCAGATTTGGAGAAGCAGAAATGTGCCTACTATATCCATGCCGGCAACGAAGCTAAACGTTCTGTACAAGTACTAGGCCAACCTCCGGTTGTAATGGTGGTAATAGAGGTATTCCACAGATAAGACAGCAACTGACGCTTCAGATACAAACAAAACTCAAAAGAATTATAGGATATCTACCCAGCGGTTTGGGAGTTGAAACAGACTCAGTTTGTGCAAAGAACGCATGAAGCCCAGTTTCGTATTTTACAGTAATTAATATTTGTAAGTGTCGACAGAAGAGTGGTCATTAGACTTTTACCGTTTAATGATGTTGACAGCCTCGCAACGCTAGTGTGTGTTGCGGGTGGCTTCAAAACCCAGGACAAAACAAACGATCCCACTGAGCTGCTTGTTGTGTGTATAAAAGCGGAACAGATCATTACAAAAAACTGGTCCTCGTTTCCGGGAAACTCGACAAGGAACCCCTCCTCCTCCTCTTCTTCTCACTCCTGTCTACGGTTTCCCTTAACTTCGGATCGAGTTGACGGCCTTGATTTCAAGGGTTCAGGGTTCGTATCCCACCACAGATGATAACGTTTTTCTTCAACAATAATTAACAGGAATTCATTTGTGACGAAGCCTACACGTGCTGAAAAGACTCTAAACGGGTCCGACCAGCTGTACTATACCGTTTACCTTGCCACAGCTAACCCGCACTGGCTTCACGAAGCAGAACCCTTCAATAGAAGCTGTCAGTGCTCTCAGCTAGACAAAAATTTCCAAAAATTTTACGAAACACGAAGGTTCATTACCGCCTACACAACAGCCCATTGTCGGTTCGTAACCTGACGTAGACAACCCCAATCTACACCCTTCCACAATTTTTCCTTAAAATCCTTTAAAACATTAGGTGTTCTAGATGGTCTCCTACCTACAGGCTTACCAATCAACATTTTGAAAGCATTTCTTGCCTCCAGCATGCATACTATATATCCCGCCTATCTAACAGTTCTTGGTTCGATCATCCAAGTATTAGTTGAGGTGTAGACATTACGAAGCTGATCATTATGCGACGAACAGGAAAAGAACCCAGGCCGGACATCGGCTACATTGACACGTTAGGATCCTCACAGCCCCTCCATGAAAATCCGTGACTGTGCATTGTAATGGTCTACGGATATTTCCTTCACAATCGATTAATGTTTATGTTTTATTACACGTTTCGACGATCGAGAAATATCACTTTAGTCCAGTATAGCTGAATCGGTGGTAAACCTACGAATCAACCAATCAGCCAGCAGTATCAGTGCTAAATAAACGTCACTTGTTGCACGTGTCACCTTATGTAAGGTTAAAATAATGTCAAAATTACTAAATCTGTGTTACTGTTATTAATTATTTTACATCGTTGCATGCACTAGAACCAAGTGAAATGGCAGAATGACTGTGGACTGTGACGTGGAAGAGATGATGCCAGAAGTCAAGATGGTACAGTCCATGGCAGAACTTACAAATTTCTGTCATGAACTCGAAGAAGGACGAATGGCAGAATTGAATATCATCGTAACAACCAGCAACAGAACAGTTATTAACATTATTAGCTTTGCTATTTCGGTTATATATTTTACATTTTTTTAAAATTAAAAAAATTATTTTGAAAAATTACAATTCTAAAATGTACGTTTCGGAGACTGTATGTGCTTGTTCACGGAGGATGCACAGAGCAAGTATTCATTAACGATGAATATGACAAGCCTTCTGGGATGCTGCGCCGAGTAGTCTCATAGAAGCTGATTCATCGCCCTGATGATGAAGGCAGTAAGCACATCTGAAACGTCGATTACCTTCTACGAGACAACACGGAGCAACATCCCAGAAGGCTGTCATCTTTTAGTCTTCCTGTACTTTTTTTTTCCCAACTGACTAAAATGACGTGTCTGATAAAGATGACATATCACCATGCCAACTGGCACGACATAAGCAAAGCAGAGATTGCCAGACATAACGCGAAGCGAAACTAATTGCTGCCTTACGTAATACAATGATACAAAACAAAGGCGTGCTCATAGTATAACTGAGCATAAACGTAAGCAAATGTATTGTTCGACAGACAGGTGCATCAACAGTTTCTGCAGGTGAGTTACGAAGAGACAGTTAAGTAATTGCTGGATTCATCAGCAATTTGTTAGATTCAAGTTACAAATATGGTCTGTCTGTGACGTCTGAAGACCAGTGGTTCTCAACCTTTCAAGATTTCGGACCACATTTGGTGTTTCCTTCTGACTCCTTCTGAGTATTATTGAAATCCAGTGTCAATTTATCAGATGATGTAATCGATCAGTTGATCGATTACATCGAAATCCATACCCACGATCTTATAATAATTTTCTCTATGTATGGCGTTAATCTTGATAGAATTATGTTGGATAAAGTTTCGTAAGTCGTTGATAACAGCGATATTCCTCGATAATTACTACGACCAGTCTTATAATCTTCTTATAAATAGATAAAATAACAGATTTTTTTCCCCCACTGATCTGGAAATTCTCCCCTATTCCAAATAAAATTAACTGGGCTGTGGATCTCACAACGTATTTTATTCTCTCCTGCTTGAATCAAAAAGAGCGGGAACCTCTTCAGGTTGTCAGGGACCTGCTCATACATATATACATTCTTGGCAGAGATGATCAGAAGTGGTTTGCCATTGCCTTCTTCTGTGTGTGAGTGGAGTAATTGTTGGGATGCCACGGAGAAACCGGGGAAGCCCCCGGAGGAAAACTCCGTGATGCCTAGATCACGGCCTTGCCCAACACAAGTTATAAATTTGAGCACCACCGGGAATTGAACCCGGGACCCCAGGCTTACAAGGCTAGTGTTCTGACCACTAGACCACCGTGGTTTGATGATTACCCGGTGGTTATTGCAGAGTGTTGACACATGTTCTATTTTATCAAAAAAGTAGACAACACTGAAATCAGGAAGAAAAATATTATATTATTATTATTATTGGACATGTCCACCATGATCAGAGATTCATGAATCCACTCTTTCTTGATACAGTCTGGTGAAACTCAGTGTGGCAACGTAAGAAAGAATTTCATGCCAGTCGGTATTTGACAATGAACGCTCGTTGCAGCTATGAGCAGGTTACAACATGACTTGACCTGCGTGGGATCTTGGAAAGTCACAGCGATATTTTGTACGTATTTGTTAATCGCTTGAATTGTATTGAATTGCAAACACCAATAAATTTTATAACATGGGTTGCTTGACTTTTTGATTATCCTGTACCTTTTCAATAGCAATCTCAACCTCAAAATAACTGGGCTCAGCTGTCACAGGGGCCGCCACATTCAATAGACCTACACGCCACTGAAGTAGGCTACTCAAATACGAACTAATGTGTAGCTGTCGTGTAACAAGAGTAATTGAAGAAGTAGATGTGTTCCAGGTGTACAGTGTTCTAAAGTGTTGTTCCTGCGTGGTCAGCAATCCGCAAACCACATCAGGGTGATGACCACACACAAAACCTGATCTTAGTTCCTTAGATTGCAGCAAGTACCTCCTTGGACACTATTCTAACTCTGTCCTTATTTCATACAACTTCAGTCTCATGTTCTCAAGCTCTGGGCTTTTGGAGTAATCAGTGAATGTTACTTGTTCCATCTTTGCCCTGAAGCACAGATATTGTTCCATCACACAGAGAACAAAAAGTAACATATAGTGATAAGTGATTAAACACATGATGAAGGAACTTATTTCGCATTCGAAATTTCTCGGCTGTTGAAGAAATTTTGCGCTGTTATGAAATACACACAAGATAAAGTAAAAATATCTTTACAACGTCTGCATTACTACGTACTATTAGAATTATCAAATAAAGGAGAATGAGGTAGGCGGGACATGTAGAATGTATCGGGGGACATTAAAAATATTTACAATTTTTTTGTTGGAAAGCCCCGAAGGAAACAGATCACTCGGAATACCACGGCGTATATGGGATATAATATTAAAATGAATCTAAGAAAAAAGTGTGGGAAGGTGTGGAATGGATTCACGTGGCTGAGGACATCGACAGGCAGCGGGATTTTGTTAATACGGTAATGAAACTTCGTGTTCCATAAAATGCGGGGAATTTATTCGCTAGCTGAGTGACTGTCAGATTCTTAAAAATGACTCTGTTGATTGCAGTTTCTTAGTTATAATAACACTCTGATCATCACCACAAAACCAGCATCTGGATTGTGTCCCCAGTTTAATCATACTGTCACTCTCAGAAATTAATTTATTCAGTATTATTATTATTATTATTATTATTTTTTTTTTTTATAAGCTAATTTATTCAGATAGATTTTAATATTGCCCTCAGTCTGCACGTTCGTCTACCAGTTTTGTATTTTAAGGAGATTTTCCCCACACAACTGTATATCTTGGCCATGCAAATTGCGCGAGATGTTATTCAGACCTCTTGTATCAGATAGACCTAATCTGTTTATGTTCATTTGCCAAACTTCTGCAGTCCGTGTGTGTGGTCCATGTCGTTTAATGTTTTAAATTTAACGTTTTACTTGCCACTATTTTGAGTGTTAGTCCACTGCTGCTCCCAGATCTTTAACGATTACTTATCCTTTTTAAAACCTTGTTAATGTAATAAACTTTCGTTCTGTAGTAGTTATAAAAATTACAGGTGTAACGAATTATAATAAAATAGTTCGTACATAAACAAATACATACCGGTACCTAATAACGGATAAAGATTAACTCATCTTGGGCTACTCAAGTTCCTTAGGAGGAGGCTGAACAACAATGCTAAAGCTTTAGTCGTTTGTAATTCGCACAACGATAAGTCCCACTGACCATAAGAAAACCATTAGCAAAATGACCCTTAGTGCCATTTTGGGATGAAATTCAGAACACTTTTAAGCCTCGTGCCCAGCAGTTGGTCCCTGTCTTTCACGGTTATTTGCTCTGCGAGTTCACATACATACGGCTACTAGGCCTAATACTTGCCGAGTCAAAGGAACCTATTACGGTCACCTGAATCAGCGAAGCGAACCGGAACCTGCCCCTCGGATACTCCGTGGATCTGACGAGGTGCGTCTTACATAAACCAGAGCTGTACAGAACAGCGTGTGTTCCTTAAAACAACGGAAGGAACTTGGAAAAGGACCATAATTTTAACCTCTGAGCAACTTATATTTTTATTTCAAATACAGATAATACATTGCACTACAAAATTAGCCAAAAGAATCAGTGGTTTGTATTTAGGTGTGTCGTACGAAGTTTAGAAATACGTTGAGATAATCATCACGGTAAGTCTCACAGAGCATAACTTGACTCTGGCCAGGATTCGAACAGTGTACCTCTCGATTGCAGCTGAGAGTATCCGCTCTAAGCGTTCGCGAGGGCAGTTTGTTTCTGATCGGGATTGAAAAATAACGCGGGTCATGTATTCTTGCTGTCCAGGAGCTATAGAAGCGAGGTCTGTAACGAAAGCAGGAGACACTTCCTGCTCCCCATCCGAGCCATGGACCAGCGTGTGCAGTCGTGCGAACCCCTGGCGCGAGGTGAGGTATTTGTCGAGGGGAAAAAAAACACCTCGGAGATGTTGGCGGCTTTCACTGCAAAAGCTACTGGAGCATGTGCCAGCCGCCTAAGAATCTCACACCTACCCACACCAACAAATAGTCCTGTCGGCACAGACTCCAAACCTATTAACATTCATAAATAGTCGCACTTTCTCATATCCCATTTACATATCATTCTTTCTCTTGAGGTTGCAGACAACGTCTTCACCATTTCCTCAGTGTCTTGTAAGTCCTCGCATCTCTTTCGTCTTCCTTGATTTAACACCCAAGCAACAAGAGATGAAGTTCCTTTCATTATGTAATTTTTTCTAAATATTTCTGTTACTTCATCTTTCTTGGTCAAAATATCGTTCTTAGTAAGTCTAATTCCTCTTAAACGCCCTCAATCAGTACGAGAAATTTGATTCACCACAGCAAAAATCAAAAAAAAAAACTCTATCTTTTTTTGAGATGGTAAATCGAATATTTCGATAAAGAACATCATTTAATATTTTAAATGTTAAAGTAAATCGAATATTTCGATTAATAACATCATTTAATATTTTAAATATTTTAAATGTTAAAGTAAATCGAATATTTCGATAAAGAACATCATTTAATATTTTAAATGTTAAAGTAAATCGAATATTTCGATGAAGAACATCATTTAATATTTTAAATATTAATTATTGTAATATTTTAATATTTAATAAGAATTTATTGTGATTAGACGGACAAGATTTAAACAATATATATGTATCTTTTTTTATTTTTCGTATTTTGGGTAGAACAAAGTAAGATAAAATTCTGGACTGAATAATAGCAAGTAACTTCTAATTCAATCTTCTCTTTATTTCATAATGAATTCGACTTCTTATAGTTGTTGCCCAAATACTTCATCCATTAAAATGTATCGATAGCAAACTCACAGACTGCATCGACTTGTGAAATGCCAGCCAACCGCGACCGGTGCATTCATTCACGGCCAGACCCCTTGCAACCGCGCGAGTCGGGCCCTGCGCAACAAATTATTGAATTTCAGGGTCCACCTGAAGACAGCAACGCACTACAGAACCGAACCATACGAACTTCTCAGTAATTCGAAGAACTCTGAAACCCTGCTTCGGTAAATTATTACCGGATACAAGACTTCGGTCTAAGTTTCGTACTCTTGTTCCTCACCTAGAGGCCACCTTGACACTAGACGCGCCTGAATGATCAGCTTCAACCTCTCGTCGCCTTTACCTTTATCCCGGTAGTTCCCCTAAAATTAGGGAACAACCAGCCAAGTTGACTGCACCACCAGGTCCGGGTTTTGAACAGGGCAAGAACTCGCGACCACAAATATTTGAGACAGCTGTATCGTACAAAACATGACGTCATGGAAGCTGAAATTATGTTTTCTTATTTTACTGCCAATATTACTTCACAACTGAACAAATAACTCCATGGAACAGACTCCTACATGATAAACTGATAGTCACGTGACTAGGAAAATATTCCCCATCTTTTATCGTGTTTACAAGAGCCCGCTATCGGTCGATACCGTGAGCCGGCTGAATCCAATCCACTTCATTCTCTTCTGGCTTAAAAGCCAAAAATGTTGCTCTTGTTTATATGTCGGCCATGCATTCTACATGCCCCGCCCATCTCATTATCCTTGATTTATCTTAATAATATCTGGCGAACAGTACAAATTGTGGGCATCCTCGTTATGAGATTCTCTCCAGTCAGAACTGCTCAGAACAGACTAATTCAATTCTGGAGATCAAATTTCATATCCATAAAAAACAACAGGTAAATTTGTCGTTTTGTGTTGTTTTTTTCGACAGAACTCACAACAAAATGCATTCCTCACAAAACTCTGTTGCCTATTAGCCTTGCTCCAGGCGTTTCACCCCTTCAGTCCGAGGGTCAATAACTTTTACCGACTTTTCATTTAAAAACCACCAAAGGGCGAGCACCCTAGTTTCTCATTTTTACGGTCCACCTCTGTCCAATAACCAAGGAAATGAATGTGTTTCCATGCAGCGAGTTGTTTTCTACAACATGTGGGTTTAACTGTTAACCTTACGAAACAAAGACTGTCTGCATGCGTAAAGTGACCAGTATATGGTTCATATATCTTGGCACAATTGGCGGGAGTGACAATTTGTTGAGAGATCCTCGTTGGACGAGAGAGAAATGGCGTCTGTGAGAAAACTGTTTTATGACTTGAGCGTTTATCTTCCTTCCCAATGCATAATCGGCATAAGTCTCACACCAGCGTCACTTGTTTTTACTTCGTTTCAATTATGGATATCGTATACATTCAAAGTAAAGTTTTTCCTGTGACCAAAAAGACGCATTCTTAATCTCCGCACCAGACACAGATGAGTGACCACTGCGTATGGGCTAGATCGAACAGCTGGCCTGGACGTGGGACCCATAGGGGTACAAACGTTTCGAAGAAACATAAAGCCACTGTCTTCAGGGCTGATTGTCACGCCGTGAGAACATGCAGGTGGGTATCAGCGTTTCGGTGGAAAATAAAACCTCCATCTTCAGGTCGTCACAACACAGAAATACCATTATAAGCAATTTTATTCACCGTCTTTACACAAGCTTATATATTGTTAAAATCACATAAAATTATAACATTTAAAATGTAACAATATCAAATGAAGAAATGTTATAATTTTATGTGATTTTAACAATATATAAGCTTGTGTAAAGACGGTGAATAAAATTGCTTATAATGGTATTTCTGTGTTGTGACGACCTGGAGATGGAGGTTTTATTTTCCACCGACATTATAAGCATTATGATTACCCATGTTATTTCAACATACAATGAGAAATGCGATTTATAACATTCGGGGGCCACATTACTATTAACAGGAGCTATTCCAGCCGTGGCCTCTCCCGTATAAATACAGTATGTTGCACCAGGGTTCCGTTTCTTAAGCTGTTGGATTGAGGGTGTTTCTTTTCGCTATTTCGAGATATCTTTTCATAATAGTCATATTTAATGTCGTTAGAAACTTAAGTGTCTAATACACGCAGACTGCTAATGGGTTTACTTAGAAACTGTAGAATTTATTACAGTGATGGGTCGAGTGCAATATTTCAACTGCTGACGAGTTATGTCAAAATCTGGTTTGCAAATTAGAATAAATCAAACACGAAGAACAACGAAGGATGGAACAATGCAAATCTACACCCTTTTTTCATTTCATATCTTTTCCTTCTTACTCCCCACTTAACACTGTCAAAAAGTCTTCTAACCAGGAAACGTTTCAAGCTCTACGATATCACATTGTCCTTTTTATTACAGAACTGTGCTTTCCCTAAAAGCGGTGACAATTTGCGAGATAACTTTTATTTATGCCATGACGCATCTTGTAGTTGCCATACAAATAAAAAAAATGGATCCTTTCTTGTACAGCGTGCTTACTCTGCAAATTTCTTTTCACATAATAATTAGCTCTCTTTTCGCTACTCGAAACTAGAAACGAAGATCTCTTCTGCTTTTATTTGCGAGCCCTGCTCTGAGATGGCGCGGTACGGACCCGCCACGACCCAATGAAGCGAGACTGACTGTTGATCTCCGATCTTACCCAACAAGAATAAACACTGCGCGCGCACGCACGATGTTGAATATCGGTTCAAGCCTAAACCTGTCAAAACGTTTTAGGTTGTAAAAATTTTACAGTAACTGCAGTGTGTTTTCTAGACAGCGTAACCGTGAAACGAACGGCCTGATATGACGGGAGGAGAGTCCGATTCTTCCGCCAAATACATTAATACCATCTCACTGAAGTCCCAAATGAAGATACGAGGTGCGATCGGAAAGTTTCAAGACTGTGTCAATAGAGGGCGAACCGGATGTAGTACGAGCTTCTGCCGCTAGGGGGTGCGGCCTACATTCATAATGAATCAGTGTGCCAGCCGGCATCATCGAATTAGCATTTGTTTCTTAGTTACGGGCGTTTTGGTAGTGCATTACACCGACCCTCCTGCGATTTCGGAATGGCGTGGGCATCAAATTTTGCCAAAGACTCGCCAAAACGGCTACAGAAACCTATGAAATGCTAAAGCAAGCATTTGGGGAAATACTTCGAAATGGGTCGTGCACAAACTTTTGTGAGGCATTC
>NW_019059767.1:250692-266274 GCF_000696155.1 Zootermopsis nevadensis
AGCATATTTCCAGTCTGATTGAAACGTGAAACAACGGTACACATAAACTATTTAGCACGCATTTGAAACTTAAAAATTATTAAAAACTTAATTTTCTACATACGCATATTTCGTATAATTTGATAACTAGGTAGGGCCGCATAATACATCGAAGACCACCACAGAGTTTCGCACGCCGTTTAGACGAAAGGGCACCAGACACAATTAACATGCTGACTCAACGTCAGCAAAACGACACGGGCATTCATTTGCAATCACGCAGGGGCCACATTTCTATATTTTTCAACGGTCTATTTAGTTTCCTTCCAGGAAGAGAGAGCAGCCTGCCTCTAACAGGAATATTGTAACATTTTACGTTTCCTATCAACAGATTACTTCAGACGCCTTTGGGTTTACGTAAGAGCTTATCGTGTCTTTGATTCTAGAAAATAAAGAAACTTTCTCGCATAATTGTCTTGAAATACTACAAAACAACAAGAAAAATTTGCATAAAATATGATTAAGACTATTTATCTGCTTTTTTCCAAGTTCTCTATTGGTGGGAAAGGCCTTTAGTATTTAACTGATATCCAATATAACGAAACGAATAGATTTTCTACATGAGAACTGATTGTAAGGCAGAGCAGGTTAAGAGCGTTTCATCCATGAAATCAGAAAGGGAATTATCCGTAAACAAAACATGAAAAAACCTACAAAACAAACAGGCGAAGCAACACATTTGACTCGGTGAAGAGATAAATCAAAATTAAATGTTGGTTCTATCAGATATGTTTGCTGGTAAAAGCATGCATTGTATGTTGTGCCGTGTAGTCTGGTTTAAAATGACCGACGTTTCAGAGATGCTTACTTCCTCTAATATCAGGGCTTCCCTGGAACGTCGGTCAGTTTCTATCAGACTACTCGGCGGAACATCTTAGAAGACAAAACTTTGAAATGGGCCACAACCACTTCCTTCTACATGCCTCCCGGCTTATCAGTCACAACTAATATTCATTCCTGTTGTGGACGGGGCTCTACGAAGTGAGCCAAAAACCGAGACAACTTACGCTAAGTGTTATTGTGAACCACTGTATGGGGAGGAATTTGAACGGTACTTAACTAGAGAAGACTGTATCAACGGAGCATGACACTTTTGAGAGATCAATAATCACTACTTTGACGTACTTTAGCACACTGCTTAGTTATGGCTGCTGGAAATTACATAGGAAGTGACATGGACCTCTGCAGTGGGTGGGAAGGCACACGCCAGCCCCACCGCTCAAATTATTGTCATTACCAACTTTGTTTTCTGTAATTCCTGATCATTTTAGTTTTCCTTCGTAAGGATACAGACATTCAGTTGAAGTGTATCAAATTCATAGCTGTCCTTTGTTTCTGTAAGAAATTTGCTTATAAGTAGCGAGAAATGCACACGACTTTAAAATGCGACCAGACTAGAAAATAAATCTGTTGTAACAAAACCTGACGCTAAACGCCAATGATACCAAATCTACCAGATCCTGGCTTATGTTTACCTCGTCAAGATCATAAAATCCCTATTTCTACACCAAATATTTTAATATTGCCCCTACATTTTCCTCGTCTCTGTTTTTTTAAAAACACTTGCCAACAAAATTATCACTCACTGACTGTACGGAGCAAGAAATTCTTTGAAAAATCGATTGTATACTTGGCTTATCAAAGAAAAGCCCATTTTCTTTATAGAACCCGAAGGTTCATCACCGTGTTCACGAAAGCCCGCCTCCGGACTCTACCCTGAGCTAGCTGCATCCAGTTTGCTCCATCGATTCTTATCTCCCTAAGGTCCATATTAATCCCCAACAAAACGTTGTTACCAAATACCTAAAAGCGCCTCCCATAAACATTATACACGCATTAATTTAAAATTATGGTCTCTATAGAATATAAACTAATGACAAGCCTCTTTCATTTATGTTTGTTTATTAGAGAATAGAAATTCCTATACAATACAAACATGGAAAAGATACGCATCTCAAAAAATTTTATGGAAGGAATTTGAAAGACAAAGAGACTGACTTTCTAATAATTGCTCACGTACAAATTCTTCACTACAGTCAATCGGGCGTACAGCACGGGACATAGTAAACCGCATACAAATTAATTTAAATAACCAATCAATCAAATAATTTTGTCACATTTCACTTATAGCAACGCTACAAAGCGACCAGATTCTAGAAAAAAATCATCCTCATGGGGAAAAAAAATAATAATAAGAGAAAATGACACACCGTCACTCTTCGCCTGAAAACCAGTGGCGAGTGCCCCTTTCTGATCAGTAGTGACGTCAGAATTCAGATTCTAAAGGCGAGAAGTGCGAAAACGGTCGTATTCTCGAACGTCGCCTTGATGACACACGCAGTACCCTCTGAAACGTCGGTCAGTATCTTTTTTAACTAAACGGCGCTACATCCCGTAACACAATCATCTTCATCGTACGTCTTATCTTTAATTTAATTAATTTCCGCGATGTGTATTATTAAGCCTATTCATTTTATTGCAAATAGTAAAATAAACATTTTTCACAGTTACTTATTTACCTGCGAACGTTTTTTTGCACACTTCGGTCAAAAATTATAGAATTACCAATTTAATTTTAAATGATTTTAACAGCTACTTCCAGCACTAACAGTAACAAAACTATAGAATATAATAATAATACAAATGAAAAAAAATTGTAAAATATTTACGACAATTGTTTTAAGGTCCAAATTTGTTTCATTTTAATAGCCTTTAAATATTTTTAATATTAGACTTTTATAGTCCAATAAACATTATTTTAGATGTTATATGACATATAATGTTAAACAATTTATACAACCACACGTTAGTGAGCGTATGGCCATTGCAAGTGGGCACTGAGACATTAACGCATTTTGAAGAAAATAAATAGTGGTGTTGAAATACTTATGAACGTTACTGTGATAAAATCATCAAGTCCCGTCGTATATTTTCTTAGGAAATAAGAACGTACTCCACAAACTTCTTCATACTTATAAGGGCATGCGGTTCTATACGAGGGCAAGTCACCACAAAATTTCTCTGTCTGTCTGTCTGTCTGCAGGAAGTAAGGCCCGATTAGTTCGTTATGGACCTCGCCTCCAGTGAGTGTAAGCGATCCGTTATATCGCTACCTGTCTTGCGTCATAATTCGTCTCGGTTTATCCGACACCACGTAGCCAGCCTGCTGCATCTGTGATGGGGATCTGAAGCTCACAGCCACGCAAAAATCTCACCCCATTCCCTTTCGAATCGACCTCCGATTTATGCGGTTTTCAAAGCAGAACGACACCAAAACAAATGCTCTTAAACTGTCGTATTATTCAATTAATTCGTACAGAATCGATAGCGGTCAGACTACGGATCGAACTTCTGTGGTTTAATTCCCGGCAGGGGCAGAAATGTTTCTCTTCAGCACCGCACCCAGACCGACTCCGGGGTATTTGACGTAAACGAGGGAATACTGACACTCTAGAGGCGTTCTTTACGCCACATCACGGGCTGTGGTCGCTGCGATGATAAAGACCTTAAGGAAATGTGGGCTTCCCGAATACGAAGCAGGGGCGGGCAGCGTGTGGGACGACGGGGTGGAACAGCGAACCTCTGTCCTCCCGCTTGCACGTTACGTTGTGTGCCCAGGGCATTGACAGACGCGAGTTTTCGCTATTCCAGGCACGGGAATGCGAGGGTCGTGCGGCGCGTGACCTGAGTGGCTACCGATGCGGAAGTTTCGAGCATCGGGCCAGAGGAACGCACACGTCTTCAGTTTCCCGTCCCCCAATTCCGTCAAAACCTACGGCTGACAACCAAGATTGCTCTCACGCAGAACGCACATCATCTCGTCAAAGCAAAACCCATGCTCCTCTAGGACATCGGGTAAAGTCTCTGAAAGGTAAGAATTTTGAACACAAATACAAATTCACTCCACTAACGATACGAAACTGAAGCTCGGATAAACAGTAAGTAATAATTCAGTCCGTACCGCAAAGAAAACAACACTTAACCGTTACACAAACCAACCGGTTAACAATGTTTAAGGAAAGAACAGCTGTTAGTTTTGAAAGAAACCACGAATCCCAAAAATACACTATGTGGGCAAAATACAGTGTTACTTAAAGTTAAAGCAGGTGTTACATTTTAAAGGGTAAACATTTTTCTGACGAAGACTAAAAAAATCTATTTATTGCAGATATCAGTCTGTAGTGTTATAAATTATGGTGTTGATAAATACAATAAAAATAAAATAATTTACAGCATATTTCCGTGGTGGTACTAAAAAAACCCAAGTCGCTAGATATCATTATCGAGAAGAAGTAACCAATTTAGACAAACGTCAGTCGTCAAATTGGGCGCAATATGCTCCTCCGAAATGTCGCAGAAGCTGAGGAATTCGTATGTAATCTTAAAATTTAAATTCGCAACTTTTTATTGCTAGATTGATACGGCGGTTCCAAAAGTGAGAAGCTTCTAGTCGCCTCTCTCACACACACAAAAAAAGGAGGGCTAGTAGTGACTCCTGCTTACGTAATTCTCCTGCAAGACTGCAGCACGCAGGTACTTTTCTTCCATCCTGAGATAACTCAACCCGAAACGACAGTTTTTACGCGTCTGTTCTTTGTTATAAGCCGATAAAAAACAAAGCACACAATACACAGGAAGTACCTGCTAGAGTAAGAGAGATAACCCATCCACCATTTTGGTCCAGGGATGCTGTGCAGTCTTCACATTGTCCCTCCCACCAGTCTTCTGAATTCAACCAACCACAACACGTTTCACTGCGTCTGCGCCAACCATGATTCGTTTCCCGCTCCCGAAAATCACACACTAAATTAATCTGTGACTACAAGTGCGCCTGGTTGCTAAGCAACCGGTGTAACTTACACATATGTAGTGGGAAAGCGTCCTAAATCCGCACTGCCTAAAAATTACTTCCATATCACCGGAGCGTCGCAACGCATTAAGCCCCCAAATTATTAAAACAGCATCAAATGCTATCAATATTCATATTTTCTGCGGGTATTAAGCAAAGTCGATGAAAAATCACGCCAAGGAAAGAATAATTAGAATTGTTTCGTCCGGTTAAGAAATATATACTTGTTCTGTTATAATAACAACGCTGTTCGATGTCCCACGGTTTGTTTGTCTGTGTGACGTGCAGATGAATCTCTCGCTTGCATCCAAAAAGCCACATCCGGCCAGTGATTCAAGTTCACAGAAACTTCTTTATTCTTATTACGCGACTACGTCCAACTCCATGTGAAAGGCAAGCTACCTTGATGCAAGAGTTCCATGCAGCGGATCTAAACAAACATCCTCACGCAATGCGAGATTCCCGTGTTCATCTGGGTAAGAAATTACGGGTAGATGCCAACGTTTCAGAAAGACACACTGTCTCCATCTGCAGGGCTTACATTCCGGGGTGGATCGTTCATGTTAACCATGTTAGCCCTCTACGCTCTGGCTAACAACGCCTGACTGGCTATGGCTGGCTAACGATGCGGTTTATCCAGTGTATGGAGTATTATTATTTAGAGTTCTGTCTGACGACAGGTCCATATGAACAGGATCCTTCCATCCTTTTCTCGGACTGGGACCTGTTCATATACGTTCTTGGCAGATGATCCAGAAGTGGTTTGCCATTGCCTTCTTCTGTGTGTGCATGGAGTAATTGTTGGGATGCCACGGAGAAACCGGGGAAGCCCCCGGAGGAAAACTCCGTGTTGCCTAGACCACGGCCTTGCCCAACACAAGTTATAAATTTGAGCACCGCCGGTAATCGACCCCAGGATTACAAGGCCAGCGTTCTAACCGCTAGACCACCGTGGCGGTCTGTATGGAGTACCAAACAACAAAAGACAGAATACATTTTTTTAAGTATTAGCCGGGCTACCACGATTAAAATGAACGCTCCATCCAAACATAAATATATAGGTTACGACTCATAAATTTGTAGTACTGCTCAACTGTCGGGCCTTGAGATAGCTTCTGTTACGTCAGCTATGAAAATGGTTGAAATACATGGACTTAAGCATACTTTTATACGTATTAGTTTAAGTCAAAAACAGATTAGTGCTATCTTGTCCAGTAACGGGAGAGACTTTATAAGCAAGACCTTGTGCGTCAATAACAAGCAAAGAAATTAACATACCAAGACTCGACATAGACGGCATCCTTAAGACACGTCACGATCGCAGGGCATATTTCCAGAAATTCTCACTCCCTCGCAGTTGCCAAATGGGACTCTAAAGTATAGCAAATAAACATAGTATCAGGAGTAAGTATTTTTCCAAAAAGAGAAGCACTTCAAATGACAAGAAAACAGAATAAATTATAAAATATGAAATGAGAATTAAAATGCAGCAGCAATACAAAATATGAACAGTACAAGCAAATAGACGACACATTATTTCAAAAACAAAAACAACGTATAAAGAAAATGTTCGTCATGAAAAGTTATCGTAACTGAAAGCTTCGAGTGTATGCAGAAATATATTTTAATATATGTACTTTTTATAAATGGAGTGCTTTTATTTGTAACAAAAACTTAAACCCTTCAGTACAACAAAAACAAAATTTCAAACTAGAGTACGGAAGATGAGGCAAATTTCTTGACAAACCCACTCTTCAGCTCTCTTAATAATTTTCCGTTGCCCTCTTCAGATTCCAACCCATAATTTCCCTTTTTATACACTTTCCCCGTCAGAGATACGAACTATGGGCCTTCTAGTCGTCGTGTACAGACCTTCTACATTAATCTAACTGCAGTCATTCCACAATGCTCAACGCAGAGTCACTCTCTTTCTTTCTAGAGCGCAATATTTGCTTCAGTGTACTCGCGAACCTAGAGAACTCCAGCTGGAGTAAGTAACTGCAGCTAGATTTGCTCTAGAATAGCCACCGTATCCAAACAATTATTTTAACGGTGGGTAAGTTTGGACCAGCGTAGACGATCAGAGCAGTCTGCGTTTACTCGGAGAATGGCTTCGTTGCTGATAACTGGCGTAGATATATAATAATAATAATAATAATTTTAATTAATTCTTTTGCTCCAGACCTGCTGACTACCACGAGGTACATGCGTAACCAACTCCAACATGATTTAAAAAGATCAAGTTTCTTGCACGCAAGTGGTGTCATTATCATGTCTAGTCTTTGGGCCATATATTCTTTGGACAACGTCTAATTTAGAACAACAGCGGCATAAATCCGTTCTGCGGAAAGCAGAACTCGTTCCGAGATTCTATTATTACCATCACAACCACCGCGTACCGTTATATGCCATTTATTATCTAAATTCATTCTCCTCTCCTCATACTTTTCTGTAGAAGGCTGAGAATTTCTTTTTTTTTAATTTCTCATCTCTTGTTGTTGACGATAAGATTGCATCTCTGTGAAGGCTCCAACACACGATAAAGTCCTAACAGTTAAAGAGACTTCTTAATTGACTATTAAAATTCGAGATTCTTACGAGTACACAATCTTTCACTAAATAACATTTCCTCCGTTCGTCATTCTGTTTGTGTGTTCGTTAGCCCGTAACCATTCCTGTGGCCTCGAAATCTAAGATGTTCTGGTGCCACAGAAGCGGTTTTGACTACGATTCGATGACATTTGTGCCTGTCCTGCACATTTCTAGGGTGTTTATCACTGTTATCATTCACAGAACGCCCACTGCCTGTCAAAAAATGTGGTTAATATGGTAGAAGTTTACCGACGTTTAAGCGGTGCTTGCTTCTCAGGGCGTCATCGCCCTGATGATAGATGTAGTAAGCACCTTTAAACGTCGGTAAACTTCTACCAGACTACACGGCTTAATAACCCAGAAGACAAGTCATTTCATACTCCCCGCAGTGAGAGCCTGGAATCTGTCTTATCATTTCAGTTGCTACGTTACAGGGACCATTTCTATGGAAAAGGATCCCTTGGCCAAAAACCAGCTACTGTCGTGAATCCACGCGTCTCGTGACAAATAAAAACAATCTCATTCTGTGGTGGAACTAATCAACAGTTATACGCACATCCTCATAGTGCGACGGCCAGAACTCTGTTCGCCTTGTTAGGAACCACTCGGAACCCACTTACTCCCAGTCAGTGTAAGAGCGGTACAAGAAACTGAGTTAATAACAGAAAGTCGACCGGAATTCCTCAGTCTACAGTGTGTTTATATTTACAGGCCCACTTCTAGCCGCTCAGTCCGCTTTGAGTATGCATCTCCACTAATGCGATGATTTTCTACATCCTTAACCCCTTCACGTACAGTGGTAAATATATTTACCACCTACGAACATCAGGGGCTGAGAACCAGCCAGGCTAACACTTTGAAAAACGAAAAATAAAAGGTCTTACTTTCTTTTTCAGTGGAACACAGAAGAACCGATCAGATAAAACGCAATGTTAACCACCTCGTTCAGGCTTACGCTCACCGTACTTAGAAGAGATATGACAAGGAGAGGCTTAAGGGGTGCACGACATTCCACCCAAAGATGTTAGCCAAACCACGACTGCTAACATACAATTTGCTTTCATGCTGCATCTCGCGATTTGAATTGTGTAGCCTTTGTTACGCACGTGTGCCGTGATGTACTTTAGATTTTGCATCACGCAAGACAAAGTTCGATACTCGTAAGTACTGGACTGTGAAAATTGTCTCGACCCCGACCCCCGGCACGAGTTTTTGGTCGAAACGTCTGAAATCACGCTCCGCCACTGCACACAGAACATATTAAACAAGCTTACACAGTATATAACAGTTTATTACGAAACTCCACGAGGCCGGATGCACAACGCAACTTACAGGGCATATTAGATAGTACCAGGAACTTTTTCCTCGGGTGTACAAACGACAGTAATCACAACCCCCCCCCTCCCCAACTCCAACCACTATCAAACTTGAGAACATACAACGTGATATTTAATTTCTGTGAACACCCAACCCTGCCATAGTCCACTGTTGCTTGGATTTGCTCCTGGAATCTCCGTTATGAAGAAGCTGTACTGCTTTTTATTACAGCGTGGTGTTCCACTACGTGACGTCACGACAATCGATACTTCACTCGGGTCGCGTGACTTGGCGTTCCTCGGACTGTCACCAATTGTTTCGCGCGACCGAAGAGCGAGACAGCGTTGGCAGCTCACACACTTCTGTATAAACACCGAGACCACAGGATGGTTGGGTGGCGAACAGCCATTTAAGTTGCACAGTGGCTGGCTACAGCTCGAAACACGAAGACGGGACTAAAACATGACGACTGTCCTCCGAACGTCTTCGCGATGGCATTATTTTTACTAACTTCCTGGCTTTGGACTTTAGCCATCATCTGTTAAAACTTATTTAAACGTCTAATAAATGACAACTTTTCGAAAATTACAGAACTTCATCAGATACAGGCGGAGACGCCTACTCTGTTAGATGGGGCAGATCGAACCATTCCTGAATATGACTGTCTTCTGGGTTGTAGCGCCGTGTAGTCTGGTAGAAGTTTACCGACGTTTCAGAGGTACTTTCTGCCTTTATCATAAAAGCGATGATGGAGGCAGCAAAGACCTCTAAAACGCCTGTAAACTTCTATCAGACTGTAAGACTTGAGGTTCTCACAGCGGTGAGTATGAAGATATCCGTCTTCTGTAACGTAATACGTGCCTGCCCATTTAAATGAAGAGGTGACCTAAGGAAGGATTATCATCAAGAGATACCAGAGTACTTGGAGGATCTATTTCAACGGACCTTGGAATCTGCACAACTGGAAATTACGCAAAGCTTTAAATAACCCAGGTTAAACAGTGTTGAAATAGGATTATCACTGAATAAAGAACTGGAAGGATCTGGAAGGAAGCGGTTGTAATCTACCTTAAGGTTCTATCCTAGCACTTTCCTGAAGAGAACGAGAACACCAGCGAGAAACCTCGATTCATATAGCCGCTGGAGACATTAAGTTTCTTTGTAACACTGATATCTACCTACGACGTGACAACCCAGAACGACAAATCGAACATCAAATATCAAAAAATCCGCTTTGTCTTAAGCATAGTTAAGGCTGTCCGTCACAACAAAATAAAACGAGTCTGTCCGAACGTGTAAAAACTGCCCAACAGAACATTCTACTCTCTCCTTCCGTGATACTAAACTCAATGCCTAAGGTAACCGCCTCGCCACAAGCAATTATCAACAAAACGGATATGGCAAATGGCAAAACCATGTTTTCTTCTTCTTCTTCTTCTCCTCCATGAGAGACAACGGAAACTACAACGACACATGCTGGTAGCGCTCGACGTTAAGCGATAAGTTTGTCTCTCGCTCTGTGGCAATGACAGTGTACGATGTGCATCCCTTCGGATGCCATGTTCTGCCAGCAGTATCAACGCGTTGACGCACAAGGCATATAGAACGTTCCTCACCTGAGTGCTTCAGAGGACTCTCACGACACAAAAACAGAGGTGAACGATTTTTAGCAGTGAAAGGGTGATTCAAGGTCAGCCCACGGTTTCATTTTCTGACGCAAATACGTCTATATTGAAGGGTCATTCGGCAAAAAAGGGGAACGAAAAAGTGTAACCTGGTTACCTAGGAAACGTCATCTGTTTACTCGGCATTGTTGTTACCTATAAAACATTTCATTACATTACATTCAGCTACCACAGACCCATCTTAAGCGTAACTAATTCAAGTTAAATAAGCAATGTTTTAATCAAACTTATCTCAATTGTAAAGCATGTATAAAGGAAATATTAGGAATAAAGCCAATATATAAACTTCCTTTCCGTATAGACGTATTTACGCCAAATTCTCCGGAACCTTGGTTCCACTGACAACTTTTTAAACAAACTAAATCCCACATATTTATTGACTGGCTGATAATTATTATACTGTGTAATAAAGTTATCAGATCATTCGACGTATTCACAGCGATGAAGAGTCGATGTTTGTTTTATGGGGAATCTAGAAACCCAGAAGATGGAGACAGTATGTTTCTCTAAAACGTTGGTATATGCCTACGAAAGATCCCATGCTGATCTTCCAGGTTGCGAAACCTTTTGAACTTGTAGAACGATACAAAAGTTTCGATGAAAATACTGCTTCTATCTTCAGGACTGAAGACAGAGACAGCATATTTTCCTAAACGCTGGGATACGTCCACGACGTCACAACCCACAAGACCAACCGATGTGAGAATCTGGAATTTCACATCATGATATCAAATTCAGAGCATGAGGTCTTTTAAGGCAATAAAACAGCCCATCCACGTAAATAGTAGGACAATATTTTTCCAACAGACACAATGATCCAACTCGCAAACATGAGATGCCCAGTTCGATTTCTGGCCGAGGGCAGATTTCAAACTTCTCCGTTCTCCGTCACTTTCTAGAGATAAACGCGAAGACATCAAGCATAGGACAAGAAATTGTAGAATGATTATAAATGATTCCAGAGGAATATAGTGGAAAAACATCGTAGCCTCTTTCCAGAGTCGGAAATCACAAAGTACATCGGTCAGGACAGCCATTTACCGAGAACCTTCCGAATGTGTTAATCCCCAGTAGTTCGTAATACGTCGCTTTATACAGCGATGACAGCGCGCTATTGCTTTGATAATGCCAGAGTTGGTTTCCGGCTACAGTCCCGACTAAGTACAAGATCCCCTCCCCAACCACATCAAATTTCCTGCTATCTCTACGTGCGTTATTTCATACAGGTTTTAAACATCGCTCAGTACAAACGCTAATCAGTGCAATGACATCACGTACTGAACATACAGACGTAAACCATTTGCAGATATATCACTTATTTAACATCGTATCTCTGAAGATGGCTGTCTCCAGGGTTGTTGCGCCGTGTTTATCGACGTTTCTGAGGTCCCTGCTGTATCCAACATTAGGGCGATGACAATGCAAGTATTTTTGGCAAAAGATTGCTTCTGTATGAATAAGAAGATGGTTTTATTTATCCTGGCCAGGACACAGCCATCTTCAGACCCACCGCCGTGAAAACTTCAAATCCTACATCCTATCTCTGTTTAAATGCATCTAAATTATACAAAATATTTCGTATTAGAATAAGAACCTCTAAATTACTAAATTATTTTTGATAAAAAGTGAAATTACAGTGTTAAATCATAACAAACAATAGAAATGAAACGATACAAATTTCCTTTTAGTTGAGTTAACCTATGAGACAGAAGCTCATTCAGCCCCACCTGTTCTCCTTGATCCTTTCTAATTGCATATTCTAAAGCAAAGTTGGAAGAAATTGTGATAAAACATCTTGTTTTAGTCCATTTTAAATAAAAAAGGTGTCAGACAAATATTTACCTGGACAGAATTTACTGCAGATTTTGTTTAAACGCATTTTAATAAGCCTAAATAGTTTCATGGGCACATCAAGCTCAATGAGAATAGTGTACAATACTTCCCTCTTAACTGAATCATAAGATTTCTTATATTCTATGAATAGCTGATGTACTGTCTCATTGTACTCCCATTTTTGCTCTAGTATCTGACAAATACAAAAAATATGGTCAGTAGTTGACTTATTACGTCGAAATCCACATTGTTTATCCCCAATAATTTCGTCTACGTATGGACTTGACCTTGAGAGAAGAATGTTGGATAAACTTTGTACGAAGTTGATAACAGTGATAGGCAAAATAATTAAAGACAGTAACAATCTCTCCCTTTCTCCATAAACAAATAGCATCAGGAGACAAATAAAATTGTTTCTTCAAGACAAAAACAAAAGTTACAAATTCCTATTCTTCTCTAGGCCATGATGGAGTAGTAGCTTCTCAATTTTTTGTTTACAATACAAGCGTACAGGTAAGCACTTCGAAGCCACAATTTCTGTCCGTATTTATATTCGGTAATACTTATAGTAATTTAATAATAAAACTTACAGTACGTTGATTTTAAACACATGTTGAGTATACACCATATTTCTTACAATGGACGGCACAAACAAAACTTTACACACAATGCAACAGCCACCATACTGAGCGTACACTACCTTCAGTTGTTTCACATCCCCCTGACGTAACACTGCGTCATTGGTAAATGCTACTGTAGCTGGGATTATAAATGGAAAGACATCCAATTCATTTCTTAGAATTAAACTATCAGCACGGGATAGCAAAGATGATCCAAGCAGCAACGGCTAGGCTGCGAGAGAAATTTCAGGTTATGAAGTTGCCAAAGGAAGTGACGTAATCCAAAGAGACTTATGGAAAAAGATAAAAAGAATGAAGAAAAGACGACAATTTCTGAACAAACAAAACAAAACGAAGAATATTCCAAAGTCTTCTTTGACTGTAACTATTTAAAAACAGGATTAATTAGAAAAGTTACACGCGTGAACACATGCAAAGGCAGATGACACGCATATTTCATAAGTTTAGATTAATCACAGGAGGCAGCTCCATCAGTGTAACCTAATGATTAAATACTGCGCTAGACAACTAGGGTTCGATTCCGGAAAGTATGAATAACATTTTATCTAAAAAAATGTTCTCGGCGGAGGTGTTTATCTTCGTCACCACGTCCAAACTGAATCCGGTACCCATCCCATGGTTGCCAGAAGCCCGTCCCTCGAAAGTGAAGCGGCCAGGTCGTACAATTGATCATTCACTTCCACCTAAAGTCGAGTTAAAGAATGTGTGGAGCTATACCTCCACTCCTCCACACACCTTCATGATATGGAGCTTAATTAAGTGCAAAACAGGCCTACAAATTTACCTTTTGAAGCACTGAAACTAAATCTCTTAAATCACTGCAGTTATTTATGACACTTTGTGCAAATTTATGTTTGTTTTTCAATATCCACTTAGAAATTCTGAGTAACTTTAAGAAAACATTCACAAATGCATAAGATTATATTCTCATTCTTTATAACCTGTAATTCTGCTTCTAAAACCGACTGACGTGTTCTACATAGCAACTTTAGAAGATAAATAAGAATGAACTGTAAAGGTGATCGCAGATAACGAAACAATCTGGCGGAAAAGCCACTCGTCCATATTACCAGGAATTCGTCTAAGGAACTAACAAGCCTAGATATGGGAGTGAATCCTGAGGACGTCATAAATTCGAGCCACGCTGCCATTTGTAAGCCAAATGTTTTAAACAGTTGACAGTATTGTACAAATTCATTATCTGGATGCGTGGACCTCTCAATCAGGACACTTGTAATTGTTACAGGTGGAACACTTTGTCATCTGAACCTTGCCTTAATGGCATGAGCACGAAACAGCGTTGGGTGTGGAACAAGAGTGAAATAAGTCTCTCCACTTCTGATTACAGTACAGGATGACTGATCAGTGGTTCCTGATTTCAAGATCTGAGAATCTTCAGTAGGATCGCGAAGGAATATCGAAAGACTTTCTTTTCAAAGTGCCGGTACTCAAAATACTGAGGCTGAAGATGGCGTACTGTGTGAGAAATTGAGAGTCATAGAATTTATACAACTGTTAATTCTACCACTTTTGTGTTTGAAGATGGCTGTCTTCTGGGTTGTAACGCAGTGTAGTATGATAGAAGTTTACCAGCGTTTCAGATGTCCTTGGTGCCTCCATACATACGGCGTTACAACCCAGAAGACAGCCATGTTCGTACTTACCGCCGTCAAACCCTAAATCTTACTTAGCTTTGCGTTTAACTGTTCCAAACCAATTAATATGCTACTTATTTTGACTTATTGGTTACTCGTGTGGACAGTGAATTAGAAAATATCGGGTAGAAAGCTTCAGTGTTCTGTCTTTGCCTTCGTACTAAAGTGTCACGAAACACACGTAGACTCTAGAATCGAAATGGGAACTTCCAAAATTCGAGTCAGAAGCTTATCGTTTCATCTATTGACGGCGTGCGTTCTAAAACGGAACAAACACACATGTCGCGTCTTTTTAGCACGGAGAGAAGAGTGCCTTGGAACGGTATTGCTCTGAATGAGAGATGAGAGTAAGCATTGCGTATATTGTGCGTGCATGCGTATGTGACGGCATGCCTCTTTCTTACAGGAAATGGGATCGGTGATCGGCTACGACCTCGTGGCCGTTAGGACAGCCATCACTCATGGGCAGATGGCAGCGTCAGGAACATGCCATCAGATAGATCACTACTAAGTACCGCTTATGGTGTCACGAAGGAGGTCTCCTTCAAAACTCTTTTCCGTGTTTGGGTTCCTAAGCTAAAAGAAAAGACTGCACGTACTTTTGTTGAAAAACCACAAATATTGTGTAAGAAATTCCGAAAGATGGTACGAGATATTTCATTTTACTGGTACTTTTAACCAAACGAGACACCTAATCCGAGATGAGATATCTTTTAAAAGGTCAAGGGATGTTAAATTAAGATAATTTCGATGGTCTAGACCTACGAGGTGCGATCGGAAAGTTTCAAGACTGTGTCAATAGAGGGCGAACCGGATGTAGTACGAGCTAGGGGGTGCGGCCTACATTCATAGTGAATCAGTGTGCCAGCCGGCATCATCGAATTAGCATTTGTTTCTTAGTTACGGGCGTTTTGGTAGTGCATTACACCGACCCTCCTGCGATTTCGGAATGGCGGATTTTCATGAACAAA
>NW_019059767.1:266824-387984 GCF_000696155.1 Zootermopsis nevadensis
CCACTCTAAAGACGAAAGAATAAGATGAGAGGACAATATGACAATTGATTTTAGAGAGGTTCTTTGTTAAGCTGTGGACTGAACTGAATTCGGATCGCGACGAAATCAAATCTATAATCTATCTGACTGACTGTTTTCCGTAGAGGAGCAGATATTTTGAAACACGCTGTGTGTATATTGATGCAGTCATCACTACAACTGAAGAACGTGGCAAGCTGCAGTATCAGCGACATCTTACGCTGCAGAGGTCAAGACCCCCTCGATCAGACACGGCCGCGTGGACACTTTCCGGTGGCAGGAGCAAAACAAATGAAGGGAATAAGTACTACGTCATGTTGTCTCTCCCCATTTGTCTCTTACAACAAAAAATAACAGATGTACATCGGCAGAGTTCAAACACGTACTATAACTAATGATTAGCAAATTTTTCAACATAAATTGTGAGATCATAAAGTCGCGGGTGAACTGTTAGCACCTCTCTTTCCCGAAGACCGCCTCCTTCCACATCCTCTACTCTTCATCCTTCACAACTCGTTCTATTTTCGCACTTCATTTGCACGACTACTAGAGGGCTAATATAAAAGGGGATGTACAATAGATCGCAAATTGTTGGGGGGTGCAAGGATTGTTAATAGACCACCCCTTATTCATTCGTTCACTCACCCCATTTGAAAAGCATCGTTAAATAGACCAATACAAAACTGAACACACTAAAATTATGTTTAATATTTTCTTGTACTATTTTAGAATGCTAAGACAGTTGCAAGTAAGATAATATTAAACATAAGGAAATAGGTTGATATAGTTGCGTCATATTGTGAAATTTAATTAATTATTCGGTTTTTGTCCGTCTAATCACAATTCATATTTAAAATTTACAATTAAGATAATTAAAATATCATTTTATGTTCCTCATCGAACAATCGATTTACAATTGGAAGATCTTTTTACAACATGTTTCGGTTTCTATATAAACCATCTTCAGGTGTAAAAGTCAAAATTATAAACTTAAAACTTAATTACAATTTCTGATATGCAACTTTTTGGTGATGTTCACTTTTAGATTCATTTTTATATATAAGGAAATAGATTGTCAGAAAATAAATTGGATTTAAATGGCAAAAGTTACATTTGTATGTTAGTTATCTATTTGGTATCAAATTGAAAGGATGTATGCTGACCTACTAAAAGTTTATTTTGGTGTGAATTATAAGAAAGCAATTTAAAAACGAACGAGGAAACTGCCGAGGCCTATTTTAAGATATTGAATTCAAATAAAGAGTCGAAGGAAACCACTAAAAATATTCGTCACGATCCGGTTACCAGAATTGAAAGCGGTTGTTCCGAAATGTGAGTCAGCATAGTTATCACTGAGATAACGTACTCAGTGAGCAGCTTCAAGGTTTACTTTTGTCAAACGATAACCTTGTTCACTCTCGTAGCAAAATGTCGTGCGTCTGAAACTTTTACATGGTTTTAAATGCTTTTTTGTAAATGACAGCGGAGGTTGCAGTATTTGGAGGCGACTTACCTTTTCAACCCCCCCACCAAAAAAAATCAGTTTCTGTGTACGCTGACTGGATGAGAGGGCTAGGTAGCCATCGTAACCAACGCCACAGCGAATCGACATTCTCAAATGTTACGTCCTCAACAGTCAACAAATTTCCAACTTGGAACCTGAAGGCTCATAACCGAGTGCCGTCTGTTTAGCTTTACACTGTGCCAGCTGAATCCACTCCTACATCCTATTTTATCTAAGCTTCAGTTGAATGTTATTCTCTCATCTACACTTTGGTCTCTTAAGTGGTTTTATCTTGAGGTTTTCTTTCCAAATATCACTTGCCCGTTTGTCTCCCACACTGGCACCTGATCTCCGTGCATATTTTGTGGTTTCAGCTCGGATCAAGACAGGCTCAAGGCACAGTTGCTTAGTGCAACAAGTAAGCCTGCAATTTAGCAAGGGAAGCCGACGGTCTGAAAGTAAGACCAATAACCACGGTCCTGTGGAATTCTAGCTGTTTCACATTCTAATGCCTAGAGATGCAATTAATGTTATCCTTCCGTCTCCTTGGTAGCACACCAGCTTCGTATTCAGGTGTTGAGCTATCAACTGATCATTATCGATGTCACAGGGGATCCCTTTCCAAATAGTTTCCTCACTACAACTTTGTACGCATTCTTTGTTTCTCCTAACTGAGCTACATGCCCACTTCATTGTAACCTCTGAAACGTCGGCAAAGTTCTGTTAGACTACACGGCGCAACAACCCAGAAGACAACAAACTTCAGGGCAAAAATGATTGAAGGAATGCAAGTGGGCGGAAAGAAATACATGTTGCTCTTACTGAAGATCACCCTGTATCATGGAGTCCATCGTACAAAGGCCTCCTTAAGCAGCGACGGCCAATCAAGGAATTTCCTATTCTAACAGAAATTTCAGCAAACGCAGTCATAAAATTCCGCCATTGTAGATGTTACTCTAATTAGTCTCGCATCTTCAGAATTCACTTTTGTTAAGATCCACTTTCTCGCCACCACGTCGGTGTAGGATCATAGACTTATATTCTGAAGCACCTGGTTCATATCCCGCTAACGTGACTAATTATTCCCGTAACTTTCTCAGGCTCTCCAGGCAAATTCTGACACGATGCCTCGAAATAATCTACAACGACCTCCTTACAAATCCGTACCTACAACCTCTGCTACCAAATCGGTATTATTAACCTAACAAAGAATAAATTATCACGTCCTCCATTCGCGTTGCATATCCTCGATCTATCTATCATCCTAATGATACCAGATTAATCTCGTTGCCACGTATGTTTCTGTCTTCAGCTATTAATTAATCTCTTGTGTTCAAACATTCTTTTACACGCCTCGTTCTGAAATGTCAGTAGCAAGGGATGAAAAGACGAATTAAAATTCATTGGGGGTTCACGATGGAGCCTTGAATGATAAAGACACGTTCACAGAGAAATCAAATGGAACACTTGTGACCCTCACCGCATGGTATTAACTTTCAACCCCCCTGAACTGACAACGAGCGGTTCTCATAGTTTACAAACAATGCGGGCGAAGCATATCGACTGCTTCCCCTCAATTTGACTACAATGCTACTTGTTGAATAGACTCTCATGTTCATGTTTGGGTTCTGTGTACAAGGTAATAGAAGTGTACTTTGCGCAAACACGTGGCCATATGCTTGATTAACCCCGGGGAAAATAAGACTGTTCATTTACAGCAACGATGGCCCAGTTAGTAAAGTGACTGCCTACAGACTGGACGACCGGAGTTCGTATTCCACGCGATGCTATATACAACGGCTCTGTGGCTCACCCAGTTTCTTATTCAACGAGTTATTATATTTATTATTTTATTTAGTGTTCTGTCTGAGGACAGGTCCATATGAACAGGATCCTTCCATCCTTTTCTCGGACTGGGACCTGTTCATATACGTTCTTGGCAGATGATCCAGAAGTGGTTTGCCATTGCCTTCTTCTGTGTGTGAATGAAGTAATTGTTGGGATGCCACGGAGGAAAACCCCGTGTTGCCTAGACCACGGCCTTGCCCAACAAAAGTTATAAATTCGAACCCGAGACCCCAGGATTACAAGACCAGCGTTCTAACCGCTAGACCACCACCGTGGCAATCAGGCAGTTACTTTTTATTATTTCAATTACGTGATCATTTCCTCAGTTTGTTGGCCAATTGGAAGATAGACTACAGTCAGATGTGATCCTTCTTTTTATTAATCGAAATTCGTTTTGTAGATTTCAGTTGTGTCCTTCCATTTGCCGCAGCGACTAAGGGACCTCATAACTTAATTCTTTAATCACACTTTTAATCAGAGTAATTTATCCGTTAGCAGTTCAAGCTTAACAGCAGGAGAAGTTGCTAATGGGAATAACGTTGCATCTGCGTCATCTCACTACGTGTCGACTAGTATCGAGATACGGGCGAGTGTAGAAATGATTCTTCTCGTTTGGCAGTTCGTGGCTTCGGGTGGTGGTGTCTTACTTAAAATAGTTCCTCGTGTGTATAAATAAATAAATAAACAACTCCTTTCCCTCCCCTCTTCTCAACCCCCTCCTCTTCGCCATCGTCTTGTAAGTAACAGTTCAATGTAGCTTTAATTTTGTAGAACTCATTATGCTGTGAGTCTCCATTCACCACGCCTACTATACGCTAAATTAAATTCGACTGAAAGTCTTATCAGCTGTGTGTTGAAGTTGAGCTTCGTTTCTCTTTCGTCCTTATAAAAAGTATAATGAATTTCTGCCATGCAGATTATTCTATTTCTATCCTATCCAAAAACACGAAGATTAAAATTATCAAATAATTTTACGATTTGTTTCGTTCAAACATTTATCGCTGTTCCTGAATCACTTACCAAAGCGTATCCTGACAAGGAAGTACTGAATAAGACACCAAAACACCGACTGATAAACAACATTTCGGAGCGCGGGAAATGTTTGTCTGTGGTAAGTGGTCATCGAGGGACAAAACGGTATAAATGACGGCCGTTAACGATTTCAAGCAACAATTTAATATTCTCATTCGTCTTGTCGCTTGGAACGTCAAGGGGACCGTATACGAGACATAAGATTCCAATCTACAGGCCTAACCTTACTATTAACTGAAATTCTAGTCCCGTTAATATTTTACGAAATATATATTTAAAAATTTAGCCAGACCATCCAGATACGTTTACGAGTATACGATCTATAAAATAATATAATTTTTAATCAACCGCTTCGTAATAAAACAAACTATTCTTCTTAATATTTAAAAAAAATAAAACTTGAATGATCTATTATCTTGTTTTCAAGAAGGGGATATCACCTGTTAGCTGAGTGCGGTGACTAGATCCATTGCATGAGATACAATTTATAATGCCTTAAGAATAATCGCTCAGAGGGACAGACAATATCATTAAAAACAGCGTAGCACCTGTTTGGTTCATGTATCCTCCACAGCTGCCCTCTGATACAAAACTTTTTAACGGTCATCGCCGAGACGGGGATCTAGAGACACGCGTTATGCGAGGAAAGACTGCGTCAGAACGACTAGAGCTAGGATAGAGCTTTTACACATCCTGCGATGTTACGCGATGTTTTAAATTAATAAGAAGTAAAGAAATTATCGAAGTGTGAAACCTAATCTTTAGATATTACAGTTCTTCGTTAGTATAAAATTATTGTACAGAACATACGTTGAAAATCAGAATTATGGTTAATATTTATATAGGAATATTTATAAGAATACTTCAACGCTTGCCATTACGGTTAAAGTAAAGAATTTAAACTGCAGTGACTTGATCGGTGGCCATTTTAAGAATTACGTTGAAATAAATGATGAGCATACCCTTGATGATGATAGTCTGGGATCCTGCGCCAAGTATGCTGCATGTCCCAACTGATCACGACAGATAATTTTACCCGGTTCAATGAGGAATCCGACCATCCTTAGGTTTCCACTCGACTGTTGGAATAGAACCTTTATAGGCCACTTTCTCCTATTTCCAGTCACCCCATTCAAAGCTGCATATTACCTGCAGTTGACAAAACATCTTTAAGTAATTCAAGAATCTAGCCATAACCATTAAATATAGTATTAGCAACTAATAAGACGTCTACAAATAACGTACGTCCGGAATGAGTTACAAAAATATTATTAGTAGTAGTTATTTTCCTGGAATAACTTTAAAATACGGTGACCACGTACAACTGTTTCTGAATTCAAGCTTTGTTTACAGTTACTAACCACATCATAATTGTTCCAATCCATAAGCCACTTTAACTCTCACTCAGTTTGGGGATTGGCTTATCGATGTTTGCTACGAATTCATTTTCCTCAAAACAAACTGGTCAGTACGCTACGATTCTCTGAACAGACGAAGAATGGAACTTTTAAAATAATATAACTCGAAGTCTTCCTTTCATTACAAAATAGTCCAAAACCGCAACTGCCCGAGCTTTGAATAGCTTGTAATGGATAAGATTGCAAATTTAAATAACCAATCAAAATTAAGTTATCAAATTGAAACAGCTTCACGTCGATATATATCGGAATTAGTACGCCACAGTCTGTCAGATAGCAGCACATATATTGCTGCACACGAAATGCTTATATCCGGACTTGATGGCAGCACATACCACAGCGAAATAAATAACGATTCATGACTACCAACTGCTAATGAAATATAATTTTTTTTATAATAAACTCAAGTCCGTTGCCGGACTTTGCCTGTCAATCCGGAAATCACACCAAAAAAATGTTCATTCCAATATCAATGCTGAAGCTTATCTGGGAGTTTTTAAATTCAAACATAACCAATTGGACCTCACGAGATGCCATGTGAAGAAATATTAACCTCAAAAGTTAATAACTGTAAATGTCATACCTTACACATCTTTGTTTTGTGTATCAGAAACAATATGCTATAAGATGGGCATCATTGTCCAAATTCTGGTAGAGTTTACCAGTCATCATTCTCCTAGTATTGCACTATGTCTTTATGACAGTACTTTAACTCCACAAAAGATCTTTCTCATAACACGTAACATAACATTTGCACTGCAAACAGTATGGTGTGATGATATGAAAAATACTGACATAAGGAGACCACATCAATCCTACCAAAGTTCATGTGCGAAAGATATGCAAAGCAATACTACAATACCTACATCTAAATGGTACACAGTATAAAACAGTAATGCTGCCATAGAAACCTGTACTTTGTTCTGATACAGCAAATGGTATACAGGTATGATAAATTACACAACACCATAACAAAATGTCATATTATTATGTCTAATGAAGTTATACACATTTTAATATATGTAATAATCTTCTTTTTCTTTAGCATTTGTCCTGCATTGGCAGGGTCTGCTTTTTCCTCTCTTTTTGGAGGTTGCTTGATCTAATTTAGACATTTGGTAGGACTCCTTGGACAAGTGATCAGCCCATCGCAAGGCCTCTACCTGTACACAGGACAGCACAATACAGAAAGACGCTGACAAACATCCATGCCTTGAGAGGGATTCGAACCCACAATCCCAGTGTCCAAGCAGCACAAGGCCCATGCCTCAGACCTCGCGGCCACTGTGACCGGCTTTTAATATATGTAACATAAGCTAGAAAATCCTTAAAAAAGCAAAATTGTAACCAGTAATATAAAAATAGTAATGTAAGTACTTCACCTGAAACCCTAACTCCATCTGCAAATCGAATAGTTTTATAACAAATATATACACTAACTTATGTATGATATTTTACATAAATATTTATAACACTATACATTATGCTCTTCCATATCCTTATGCTGCTTCCATCTTTGTGGGTCAACTTACTTAATACATGTAAGAGACTATTCATTTTCATGATGGGACTACTTTCCAAAAGTTTCATAGCAGCAGTCAAACTGCAGAAAATAAAATGACTTACATGGCAATAAAATACAAACGGATATGCACATATGCACGATATATGGCGTAGCATGCCAATGACTTCAGTTCTTCCGAATTTGCAAAGAGCAAAACAAAACAATTCCAATCTAAACATGTTTTTCACATTTACCGATTTGACTTATTTACTGTAGGTAACAAGAAACTTGGATATACATCTTAATTAGACAATATCAATATGGGTTATCAGTGATACAAATTGTTGTTCTCTGCATTAATAACAATTAATTGTTATCATCGTCATCAATAGCTTTCCACATCTAGTCTCATGCCAGCATTTGATGGTCTCCCCAAAGACTTTCACCCATTTGATCGGTAAGAGAGAATTTGGATCGAGATTCTTGAGCACAGTATTCAAAGAACACAGTTCTTTGTTTAGCTCTGTAATTGTCTGTGAATTCCAAGTAGACTATGCATTTACTTTCTTAGTCTGAATGAGTTCAGCCTCTTGTTCTCCCCATTAATTTAATTTGTTCATCCTTATTACATTTCATTTTATCCAAGTATATACCCACCCCCCAAAAAAAGATCCATTTTCTACTCATTCCTTCAAGCATTTCAAAAATGCTTTGTTCCTTATAAAGTAATGGAATATTATCTATAACACTATGACTGATAAGATTCATACTCTATGAAGAAAATAAACAGAAGCACATAACAAATAAAAAATACAGCATTTGACACACTGAAATTCTGTCGGCACAATGGCCAAATTAAATGAGATGAAACATATGTAGAGACGTGTAATATCAATGGAGCTCATAAATTCATCAATTCTGTTCTTATGCTAAAAGGAACTAATTACATTAAAACTAAGGAACAAGGTTCAAGGCATCAATATCACGTATTTCTCCGGAGGTTACCTCTCCTTATTAAAAATAAAATCATAGCCCCACCTAAAGTTTGCTCATGACAGATCCTACATCTTGTGGGCTAGTAACTGTCGGGAAGCCACCAGCGAATGCAGCCTGCAGAACTTCATCAACATGATTCACCAACACAAATGCAAGATCCTTCTGCAATGAGATAAATGCTATCATGAAAATGAGTGAAAAGTCTGTGTCTAGAGCACACAAAGTTTTCAAAGGCATCTCTTGCAGTTAAGTTTTTATGTTCACTTATTACAAACATAAATCTTTTGCAAACAGACAGCAAAATTCATGTGGGATAAAAGAAAATAACAGTGTTAATCGGGAACAAAATGCATGTTTCGGAAATCCGCATCTAGGAACACACTACAACTAGAAACACGAGCAAAAATATTCTAATGAGAAATGTAATACAAAGTACTATATAAGGGAGGTAACGGGCATGAGAAACATTCTTGCCTATGAGTGGATGTACAGGGCATGAGAAACATTCTTGCCTATGAGAATATAAACATACTTGTACATATGCATAATGATCAATCTATTACCTTCACATTATCAGGAACTTCATGCAAATCCTTTTCATTCTTTTTAGGTAGAATAATTCGTTTCAGCCCAGCACGATGGGCTGCTAGAACTTTCTCCTTCACTCCACCGACCTGATTAAATAAATCAAATACGAACACTGTGACGTAACAGATAAAATGTTGAAATTACAGTAATTTATATTAACACGCATTGTAATTTAAGCCTGAAACAAGCATATTTTAAGATAAATACAGAGGTATGGAATCACTTAAATATTTACAATCTGAATAAAGAAGTAGAAAATCAAAATAGAATTGGTATTAACACACTTTAAGAATGGACATCCCCCCTACACACACAAACTTCTGAAGTATTATAAAATTACAAACCAGTAACAGAAAATCTATTAAAGTAAATCCCATTTAAGGAATTTAAACTAAGGCACATCCTCATCTTCAACACTGCAGACAGTCCAGTTTACCAACGAACTCATTACATAAGAATGCAGAACTTAATGCATTACTCACTGGAAGTACTACACCTCTCAATGTAATCTCGCCTGTCATGGCAACATCAGTATCAATGGGTCGCTCAGAGAACAGAGAGATCAAAGCTGCTGCTATGGTCACACCTGCAGATGGCCCATCCTTACCAACTGCACCAGCAGGAAAATGAATATGGAGATCTGTGCGAGATAGGAGCTCGCCATCTATCTGCAGGCCATACTGCAAAACCATGAAAAAATTCAATTCACATGAAGAAACTTAGATGGATCCACAGTCAAGACAAATTTACAAACATTCATAACTTTTTGACAACGGCACGGGAAACTGAACGTGTCTCACCTCACGTGCAGATGTGCGAACCCAGTTTAGGGCTAACTTAGCAGACTCTTTCATAACGTCACCAAGATGACCAGTGAGCACTAGTTCACCATCTCCCTCCATCTTGCTTGCTTCTACAAGCAACACCTCACCGCCGACAGTTGTCCATGCCAAGCCCACTGCCACGCCAGGTTGCCCCAGTCGAGACCACAGCTCATTGCTGGAGTACACTGCAGGCTACAGGTAGATATGACAACACACATTTACATGGAACAAACCTGTAATTTTCATGCATTAAAGAATTTTAGAACTTGTCCAGTAATGTACACACACTCAGCTTTTAATGACTCAAATATTATCTGTATAATTACAGCTGCTTGAATGAGACGGCATTAGCAAATTAATCAATTGAAGAATGCAAAGCCTAAAAAAGATTATCTTTAATAAACTTGAAGTGCTAAAACCTTGAAGATGGCTGTCTTTCTCAAACTCACCGCCATAAAAACTTTAAATCCTACATGCTAAAACCAATTTTGGAAAAAAATTAGAAAAAAGTGTGGAGAGGTACATCAAAAGAAATTAAAATGGGGAAGCCAGGGCCAAAATTGAGCTGTAGCATGATAAAGGAAGCAGAATATAAACAATGATTAACCTAAACTAATCTAAACACTGATTAACAAAAGAAATACCCCTAATATATCCTGAAGTGCAGCTTCATCCAAGAATATAGGCAGTTTTGTTCTCCCACTGTCCTTGCTAGTGAGATCCCCTGTGGTATCCATATTCATTTCAGCAACACGAACAGCTACTGCACGGCACAATGCTCCCAATTTGCGCTCCAGAGTTCGAACCCCAGCTTCACGAGTGTAGTATGATACTATAAAATAGGGTTTTCATGAATAAATTAAACTCTCACTTAAAATTCAGTCTTAATATGAGGCTTATATCTTTCCAGTTCTGGTCGTAATATGAGGCTTATATCTTTCCAGTTCTGTAAATCTCATGACAGACCTCATCCAAAGAGTATGCACCATTAAATGTTTTGTAAACAATATGAGCTTGAAATGAAAATATTTAAAATAAGATATCTAAATTGGACTGCACAATATACTGTTTTCTATTAATCCCTAACCCAGACCAATCAGACTTAATGATGCCAGTGCTCTGAATAAATAATTTCTGAATGGTATAAAATTTTAGATCTGTACAATATACAATATACTCACTGAGAGTCTTGATGCTCTCCAATGGAAGTTGCAGCATGTGAGATGTGAGGCCATGCTCCTCCAGTTGCTTGGGCAGAAGGTGACGTGAAGCAATATGTAACTTTTCTTCCTATACACCACATTTAGTCTTAGAATATTTTACAAAAAATGATAACACATATTCCATCAATTTTTTTTCAAATTTAAATTCCAAAGTTTAGTTACACAGAACATGTAAAAAATTCCACATACTTTTTAAATGCAGACTTAAACTTTAAATGTAACAGATTGTAATAAGACATTTATAAATCTGTGATAAATTTAATATTCAAATAATGCAGAGTTACACGAGACAGAACACAGCATCCTGATGGGCTTTGTACATTATTCTCGAGACTACAGCTGTACCTGTGTGTACCCTTGGACAAAGATCAGTTCCATACGGTCAAGTAGAGCAGGAGGAATGGTTTTGGTGTTGTTGGCTGTGGCAATAAACATCACTTGAGACAGATCAAATGGCACATTCAGGTAGTGGTCCACGAAGTTGCAGTTCTGCTCTGGGTCCAAAACTTCCAGCAGAGCTGCTGCCGGGTCCCCATGAATACCTGTGCCCTGAGTAAATACGTACCACACTGACGTAAGGAAGATACAATACTGATTATAAAACAAAACACAGTGCTTCAAACTTAAGTAAATTCTCTTAACTTCGATAAAGAAGTTCCTTTAGTAACAATATATTTATTTATTTAATTGCCAAATGGTAACGTTAGTCACCTTACATAAGTCAATAATGAGAAGCCCACTTGAAGCCACATATATCCACATTCTACACAAGGGAAGTTTTGGTCTCATAAGGCAGAGATGGTCAGTTTCTACTTGTACAATCTGTTTTATATTTATATTAAACAAAATTCAAATATTACTTAAAATAATGTTAATAAATCTAAACACACTAAAAGCTATAACGTCCAGGTAGAGAATTATTACTCTAAGAATCAAAGACACTTGTATTAACTATTTAAAGCCTACTGGTAAGTATTTGTACCACCTGCTTTAATGTTAACAACTCTGTATTTTGCCCACAAAGTGTATCTATTTCTTTGCATGATCCTCATAATAAACAGTGACTATTTCCCTAAACAGCATGAACCACTTAATCTTTGTAATGCTGAAGTGTTGTCGGCAGTACACAGTAGATGTTTAAATATTATGTAAATCAGCTTCAGGTTTAAAATGGTTAACAGATGACACATGAAGACAGGAAAGTGTCATGAACCCTTAGGAGCTGGTATTGTGCATCCAATATGTCCACAAAGGAGCATTAAGGGTTAACAAACAGAGGATACTTACTAGTTTGTCAATCTCATCAAGTAGCATGACTGGGTTGTTAACGCCTACCGTCTTTAAGCCGTGGATGATTCGGCCAGGCATTGCGCCAATGTACGTTCGGCGATGACCCCTGATATCTGATTGGTTGCAACTGCCTCCAAGGGATATGCTAAGCAAATAATTATATAAGGATAATAAAAATTATACAAACACTGCACTATATGACTTTGAAATATGAAAACAGGACCATCTTGGGATTTATAAATACAAGGTTAACTCTACAAAGTTCATGATGATGATGATGATGGAGTATGTTAATAGTTAGTTATGAAGGTGTTCATTAGAAGAGGGTAGGGGACTAATTTTTGTAAATACAACAAAGTAAAAGACAGATCTGACATCATGAGAAAAACCAAACGTCTTGCCTGAATAAATATATTTTATAGCAGACCCTAAAGAAATTCTCTTAATGTAGTGTTTCCACATCTGTTTACTATAGAACACTTTCAGCTCAAAGAACACTACGAGACTACCACCAGGAAACAAAAAGAAATAAAAAAGTTAGGTCTTTGTAATGCGCTTCATTCTATAATTAGAAAAATAAATTATGCTGAATTATAACATCTAGACCACTCTTGAAAAAACATAAAAAACTACAAGACAGCAATACAATCTGTGTTGAAGTATGTTTACTCATTAACAACCAAAGAACAGTAGATTTACTTCATATCTCAGAAAATTCAGTTTCACCATTTTATGAAATACTATCTACACATCATTATGCTCTCTTCTTCTTCTATGGCTCTCCGGTCCGTATTCGGTCCATGGCCTCCTCAATTCTCCTCTTCCATTCAGTCTTCTGTTAGGTCCGTCTGTCCAAGGCTTTGATTGAGGTTTCAAAACATCTTCCTTCTTACAGTGCAAGGTTGTTAGCCTTGCGACCAAGCCCCAACCTGGAGGACCAGGGTACCTGTCTTAGTCTGACCTCTCCCCCTCGACCAATCTGACTAGGGAGGCCCTACCAGCAGCTATGCTACCGCCAGCATAGCTCTTGCATTATGCTGTCATTAGGTTCAAATTAACTGTGAGATTTCTCATGCAGTTTGTGCAACAAAGCTCCTATGACACGGTACGTAAACAGTTTCTTACAGGATCAGATAAAAGCCTCAATAACCTTACTATTTAGAAAGATATAAAACATGCTTAACATAATATTTCTAAGTCCTTCTAATGGAAGAGTAAATATTTTGTATGTGCATTTCCTAAATAAGATGATGAACACCTTTACAAGTTCTCTGAACTCTACACCTTCCTCTTCTGTTAAATAATCAATGAACACAACACAAAATGAAATATACTAACCGATGAAATTCACGTCCAAGAGTTTGGGCAATGGAACGCCCAACACTGGTTTTGCCAACACCAGGAGGCCCAACAAAGCAGAGAATTGGTCCTCGAAGGCTATTTTTTAACTGCCTGACAGCCAGATACTCCAGCACTCGCTGCTTCAACTTATCCATCGCATAATGATCCTCATCCAAGTCCTGAAAAACAATTGAAGTATGACTAAATGTTTATAAGTTTAAACTGACGGTGACAGAACATGAATGTTACCACAATGTACGTATGGTACATTGTGGTAACACACTTTACAGGCAAAGGGTGTTTAAAAAAAAGTACTTTGTCCAGTGTCATCATGTGGAAGGAATGTGCAGTGTGGAGATGAGTTATTTACTCTGCTGAGAACAAAGCTATGCATTTAGAATACTGCACATGGGAAGTCAATACAGCAGTTACAGAAATAAATATCAGCAAACTGATATTCTCATAGCTGTGAAGATGTACACAGTGCCTCACAGGTTGAGTCTCGAGTTAACAGAGCTATATGGAATATACGAGCACGAAACCAACAGACTACTTTATATGAGCAATCTAGGCAGAATATTCGAGAGAAATGCCATGTTGTACTGCACCTGCACGTTTTGCATGCTATGGAACCCTTGTTGGGGGAAAGCCATGGAATAATGGGAAGATTGGTCAAAGGATGGAAAGAAAATAGGCTGATGATTATGAAACCTTCATTCTTGAACTACTTCTTACCATAACCCACCTGTCGTGCCTTATTGATATCAATTGTTTCAGGAGACGATTTTGACCACGGAAGTTCGGCCATCAGTTCTACATAGGTGCGTATGATACCACTCTCTGGGCTAATTGATGCCAATTTCTTTAAGCGCTGCAACTCCTTCATTGCCACTTTATAAGCATGTGGAGGTAGCTTGGCAGCCCTGGTAAGCAAGAAACATACAAAAACTTGAAAATAATACCTTAACCTTTATCATGTGGTAACAGAGCACTTAACCTTGGGTTAATGATTTACTGGTATGCTAGTGCAATGCACGGCCAGCTGAATCATGTGTAAGCACTGACAAACAAATGATAAAGGTTAAAATTAGTCGTCATGTAAAAGTGGCAAACCTAACTGGCCAGTATGGATCAAATTTTATTTTAAAGTCCCAAAAAGAAACACAAAACTTAATTCACAAGGAATTAAAAAATGTTAACTGAAAAGACGAGACCTTGGGAAAACTGGACTGTACTGGCTCAGTATCATGTCAAATGAAGTTTGGAAATACGCATACCGAATCTTCAATTTCTACAAAGACTCAGTTTTGTTACTTCACTCACACAGAACAAAGATGTGAATTAATCCGTACCTCAGTTTGTTCTGAAGTTCTTGGAGTTCATCCCCTTCATCGTCTGTTGGTATGACGCCATCATTTCTAGAAAACATGCCTCGCTGAGGTCTTATGATCATAACTTTAGTTTTAGGTGGTACAGTGTAGTGTTTTTCTGTATGACTGTTTGGAGATTTGTGCAACATCTCCAAGCCTTCAATCTGACGCACAAGGAGAGGCAAAGCTTTCTTCAGACGTTCTGACAAGTCCACTGCATCCAAAATTTGCAGTTTCTCTATGAAAGACGCACTGACAAGAGATGCACAGAGATCAGCGAGGTGATGAGCTGGCAGAGTGCCAAGCATCTTCTATAGGCAACAGAAATAAAGAACACTGTGACTAGAACAGTCTCGGCACCAAATTAAACCTAGAACTGTACCTCATATTGACTTCTTCACCAAAATTCCAGTTACTATGGAGGAACAATGATTAAACCTCTTAAAAATATGCCTAGTGAATACCAGAAATGACACAGTTTTGTAACAACAGGTTATATATATACATACACACACAAAACAATTAAGATTTCCATGATATTAACAAAGTGATATTCTGAAAATATCAGGAGTGTTCATCACATTTTTGTCATACAACCTGTGATTCAGTGCATAGGCCTATTATTTCATGACAAAATACTAGATTGCAATCCTTAATTTAAAAATATGTAAGGTGTAAAAATAAAAATAAATATATTAACGTGATACAAAAATATCCACTGTATTTATCAGACAGTACCTTCAATCTAGCCACAGTAGAATTAGAAACATCCAACATTCCAAGTAGTTTTGAGGCTTCTAGTCTGAAGCTCTGAATAAGATCCATCAGTTCCTGATTTTCATCATCTTCTGTTAATGCAAGAATTGGAACGATTGTTAGTTTTGATCACATAAATTGCCAAATGTCATGAAAATACTGAATCATGGTTTATTCAAGAATACTTTCAAATGTACAGGTTAATAGCTGAGAATTGTGAAAGAGATGGAAGGAAACAGTGAGAGTTCAATTTAAGGTATAATCATGTCTGGCTGGAAGGACCTCAGTCAAGATAGCCAATGTCTAAGCAAGGATTTGAACCTCAGATCTTCTGAATATAAATCGGGCACACTAACCACTTTACCGTGACACCCAGTCACAGAATGAAGCAGCAATATCAAGCATGGGGTATTCTGTGAATACCTGATTAGCATTCAACTTCAAAAATTTTATACTTTTATGGATACTAAAAATTCATTATCAGTCATTTTAAATGCAAGTCAGATGTACCAAAAATGATACCAATGATACCAGATCCACATATAAATGCAAATTATTCTTTGTGAAGAAATTTGAATGCATATTGCTAGAAAGCTGTCACTTATGGCTCCTCTTTCTTGGGAAAAAAAAACACCTAGCTACATTTATGGTGACAGCAGAATACATTTGTGATTGTTTGTCAAAGAATCCCCTGTACTGTCTACATACATGAAGTGTGTACAGTAAGTTAAATATAGGCTAACAAAGACCATTTTCATTATTACAATGCTCTGCTTTCAATTGTTTCTCAAATTAATGTCTGTGGGTGAACTGACTTCAAAACACAAAATTATAATCTTAGCACAGAAAAAACTCACCATCATCAACTGCCAGTTTGTCAAGTTGTGTGACTACTCCAACTAAATATGGTACTTCCATTACAAGTTTCTCCAGTCGAAAACGACACAATCCTGTCACAAGGAGTGTAAATGCTGGCTGGGGCCAACTGATACCAGTGACTTGAACAACAACTGCAGCAGTACCAACTGTATGCAATGGAGCATTGCCCTATAAGATTTTAAAAATGTGAACAAAAATTAAAAACCAACCTGTATGTAAAAGATGCTAATATCACAACACACGCATTTCTCTTGTTTAAAACGCAGATATGTGAAAGTACATGAATAAAATTAAATAAAACTGCTTTCTAAGGAATTAATTATTACGATAAAGTCTTTGTCATTTACCACTGACATGATATATATTGCAAACCATGTTTATGCTTTATACAGATTGACTGAAAATTATATTTTTAATTTAAATGCAAAACACTGTTTGGGTCTCCACCACACCATAATTCAGGACAGTTTTTGATCCCACAACGTCCTTTTCGGATTGGCTTAGTTTGTTAAGTCTGGTTAGATTTTTCTAGGAGCACCCAAACCATATTCTGCATTTGCTGCCATCCACTTTTACTCTGTAAACAGAACTTACAGAAATGTCCAAATGTTGTTCGGGTTCTTTAGGTACAACTCCTATTATGGTGCTTGTCAGTGAGCGTTGATTTAGAAGACGACTCTTAATCATTGCCATGCTTTAAACAAACACAAAGTGAAAATGAAACCTCACATAAAGCAAACCTTTGATGTGAAATAAAAATTACAAGCAATCATTACAGTTTCCCGTATTACAATCTTCCTTCACAACCGACAAAGTTTTGGGTACTTCCATTTCACTTACTTTCGTGAATTTGTAACGGGGATTTTCATCGACGATCCCGGCAGAAGTACCTCTTCGTCGACGACAAGCAATGGAATTTGTCGAGGAATACTCATCATTGATGTCATTTTGAAAACTGGATATCCTCACTAGTGGTACAAATATTATTACAATACAAACACAGAGCGACAACTACTGTCACATCACCATGATCAGCATATTCACAAACACAGATTACAACTGCACACACTCCATAAGAACCAAGGAGCACAGAATGGAAACTCAGCTGTATAAGTGCCTGTAGAGCACTCTGTTGATAAAGAATTGTAATATCCGCTAGTCAATCTGTAGGTATTCTGTGATATTTACGTTCATAACTTTTGAGAAGATTGGATAGATTTATTAGATTTCATACTACTTCCATCAAGGCTAAATAGAATTATCCTTTTCAGAAATCCAAACATTTCTCATATTACAGGTAAGAAATATAAACTCCAGTTCTGGAATCTGTTATTTAGTCCTCGTACATCAGAATCTACGTTTTTCTTTGATTTCACTTGTTTTTAAAGTTTACGTAGCGGTGGGGCTGTCTATTTAGTTCTATGGAATCGGCCACAAACTTCCCCCATAGAACGTACTAAATTTCCTCCTGTTGGTACTATGATATGTGACGTCACACAATGCGCATAGAGTACCCGAAGTATTATGTTACTAGTAATTTGTGACACGAAATCTTATGCCCCTCCAGGCAAATACCCAGGATATTACCGCTAATTACGCTACATTCGCCTCTTTCCATAGCCTTTCCAATTCTTTAATCATTAATCCTACCATTCGAAGCTATATAGCCAGAGCTACTAACAGTGTCTTTAAGTAAGCCATACGTAAATATTATTTTTGAAAACTCCGGATATGAAAGCTCAAAAATTTGGTGAAAGGGGCATGCAAAAACTGTCCACTGATAACTTGTGGTAACGTCTTACGCAATATGCCAGTCTTTACATGCTGTAGAAACAGCTTTCACACGATTACCTACTGCTTCAATAATATAAGACATTGTTTTGTAGACTTCTCAGCTATTGTAACCATTATCAAGAGTTCTGGAGCAGGCCACTTGTAGACCCATTACAACCTTCCTTGAAGCGTGCAAGTAATTGAAAATTCCTTATGATAAATCAAAGAATAGTCTGGTGATAGGACTGTAAACTTTTATTCTTCGATCGGGCTTATGCATAGACATTTTGGCCAAATCTAATATGGTTATACATCACAACTCAGTCACCAAAGTCTTGCCTATTAGAGATGAAATCCAACTCTTACATCCCAGCAAGTGTTAATTCTTCTTAAAGTGCCTATCCGTTAATACAGAGAATAAATATGAATTGTGTTTCTGACAGTCATGGAACTTAATGTTTGGGAATTCACAAGACACTTTAAACTAGAAATGCATGAGACTCAACCTGAATTTATTATAATAAGTGACATTTTTTCCAGAGATTTTTGAGAAGAAACTTACTTTGTGCAACGATGTCTGATGCATGGGAAGAAATTCAGGCCATTAAAAGTAAACGGAACAGCCTTCGTGAGAAATTACAAAAAAGAAAGAAAGAACGACAAGATATCTTAAACCAGTCTGGTGGAGCATTAGCATCAGGTTTCTGGAACTAATTTCTTAACAATTTTTTAACCAGTGAATCAACTGAGTACATACAGGTTCTGGCAGACTCAGTATGGTTCTTATAGATGGATTTTTACTACATGTAATTCATATGTATGTTTAAAAAATGGCACTATGATGCAGAATATTTCATTCTGAACTGCTGCTGTGGCTCATTATTGAGTTTCAGTGACATCTTTAATGAGTGTTACTTAAAATTTTACAAACCAACTAGGCATTTCTCACATACCCTCATTAGACCTGACAAAAAGTTAATGACCTAAGACATCATTGCTAGATCTACATTATTTATAGCCTATTAATCCAACATATTATTGGCAGACTTTTATTTCAGATGTCAGTCCTTCTCTATCAAAAACAAAAGTGTTGTCTTCTGAAGGGAGTACAAGTGGAGTACCATCTCCAGTAACTCAAGCCAAAGGTAAGGAACACGTCTGAAAGTCAAAATAACCCAACTCTCTGGTGGTTTGGTTCAGGATGTACCTATTTTTGATGTGGTAACTGGTAATGGGTAAAGGTAAAGTTGCCCCCATGCTTAAGCACCATGTCATGAAGATGTATGGTGGAATGGAGGTGAATGCTCGCTCATCTACACACTTTAGCATTCTGGTAACTTTACTACCAAGGAAAGAGTCTCACACTCATATGATAGGAAGCTAGGCAGGATCTAGAGCCAGTCGGGATGCAGTGGTGAAAAGAAAAATGTCTGCCTCTGCCAGAAATCAAACCGTAGTCATCCAGTCTATGGCCATGTGGGTACGTTGTGACTAAACATGATCAAAATTAAATGTCTTGAGTGTGACTTGCAGGTGACATTTTTCCACATTCGTCTTAGAGAGTAAAACAAGATTTATATTTATACATTATTTCAGATAGTCTGATCATCATTTAATAAACCACAAGTGAATAAATAACATTTCAAACAAATTTCTGCAACATTAGTTAATTAACTCCATAACACAAATGACAACACTAATATCTGTGAAATCATCCAATCATAACAAGTACCTCCTACTTACTGTTTGTTTAGGTGATTCAAATAATGATTGTTGCTCTAGATGAAACAGAAGTGGAGCCAGAAGATGCAATGAAACCAGACCCAGAAATTGAAAAGCGATTACTGCGCTGTCTCAGTGAAGTGTCCCTTACTTTGCCAACGACATCAAGGGAACTAGCAGCTGCTGTTGGGAAGCAGCTAGGGCGCCATGTTTTCCATATTTCAGTAGTCAACCTCCTGCAAAAGTTTACCACTCAGCAGCTCATAGTGTGAGTCACGAAATCTGGATAACTTGCTAACAATTATTTTTTCACTACATGGACTCCCACACAATGATTATCATCTGAAACATGCATTTTTGACAAACCAATGAACCATTGGACCTCAAAAAATTTGCTACAACCTTAGAGATTAGACTGTCTGATTCAAAAGTACTGAATTATGTAGTGAGGTGTCACCTCACCAGTATTGCCGGTTGCAGCACAAAATCATGAGTCTGGTTATTTAATCGGTCCTCATATTTTACAGTTTGAAATGTTTAATTTAAATATAAAAATAAGTGCATATTAATTATGCCAACAACCCCAAATTAAATGTATAGGACATTATCACTGATGAAAAATTAATATAAATACTGCAAATAAGATTTCAAAGTAGGTTATTTTATGTAGTGTATTGTTTCAATATAGGGGGCTGTTGGTTTCAGCTGATTCCAAAAGAACAATGTCAGTATAATCTAAAATCCTTGCATATATATATGTCACTTATTCTTACTGTTAGAAAGTGAGATGAAAATTTTATTATCTTCACTGACAAATTTTTTTTCACATTTTCTAGTGTCAAAGATGGGAGTAAGGATGGAAAAACGTTCCTTGAAGTGGTCACTGCTGAACACACAAAGCTGGTGGCAATGGTAAATGAGGTAGAGGCTGATGAAGCAGGGCCAGAAGCAGGGGACGAACAACCTGCAGATGAAGTACCCAAGAAAAGGAGGGGAGAGGAAATTGAGAGTGAACCGGCTCCTAAAGCTGCAAAAGTGGTGGCTCCTGACAAAGATGAGAAGAAGAAAGAAAAGAGAGATCCAAAGGCAGCTGATATCATGGTACAGAATATTTAGGGGAAAAGAACTGGGAATAACTTGTGGTGAATTATATATTTTGTTAAGTTCTTTTGTTTACTGTTGTAATGCTCACATGTGATCTGTTAGGGTGGATTGAATGAAAATGGCAGAACATAATTTTTTGTATGCTTGTATATCAGTTATCTGCATAGTTTGGTTTATTTCTGTAAACATACAATGGCTTCATATGCAGGAGCAGTGGTTACCAAACTGTGATTCACTAACATCTTCTGGCTAAATGAAATATTTAAGGGGTTTCACAGAAAAAATGCACAGTAGTGGAAAATGTTCCAGTTGCATAGCTGAGGTGTAAAGGCACATAGTTTTATTTTCTGTTCAGAAAACAAATTATTTGTGAAATACTTTATAAAGGTTCAGAGCCATGAAAGTGAAAAAGGGGGAACTTTTTGATAACATACAATTTTAGAGGAAGTGAGTATATTTGGTTATAATGAGGAAAGATTTCTCATGGTGATAAAATCTGGGAACTACTAACAGAGGAATATTATGTAATTTGTACAATAATAAGTAAATTAAAATGCCCTCTTTGCAGTCACTGTTGTCAATGCCATCAATTCGTGAGAAAGAAAACAAGAAAGTTGGTGAAGAAATACTCGATTTGCTGAGTAAGCCAACAGCTAAGGAACGATCACTGGCAGAGAGGTTTCGTTCACAAGGCGGTGAGAACTGCATGAAGTATTGTTTAATGATTACTACTCTGTAATACTCTTAAAAGTATAGAAAGAAAAAAAACACCTGAATAATTAGAAATTCATGTTAATAACAGATTCCATGGAGCAGAATTCTCGACAACTAATAGTCTCTCTTTAGTCAAGAAATTCCCCACCTTTTATGAATTCAATGGCTTGTTACCATGTTCAAAGAGCCCACCACTGGATCACATACCACAAATTCAAAATTCTCTCTGTTGGCTCAAATATTCCTTATATCTAAATTTTAATAATCACACTGTTTGACAGAATCGCCAGTGATTCGTAACTACAAATACAGTGTATCACCAAGTACCCTATCATTCTTAGTCTGCTTCTTATGTATTCTTTATACAAAGAAAATACAATTAATGTATATGAGAAGGTTACGCCTGTCCATCTGGATTTTTCAACTTCAGAACTGCCCACTGGAATTTATATTCGGAGTTTGTGTAGTAGTTAGACTAATTAAATTTTCTTGTGTAATTCCTACCTTTGCAAGATTCACAAAATGGAATCTCATGACAGTGAAGATATCCATGGCAGTCTTCTGGGTTGTGGTACTGTGTGAACTTATAGATGGGAACCACACACAAGTCCACACAGCATCATAATGCAGAAGACCACCACAGACATTATTTGATATGTTTGTTCCCGTAACAGGTGCACAAGTAATGGAGTTCTGTCCACATGGAACTAAGGTTGAGTGTACCAAAGTAAATGCATCAGAACCATGTAAGAAATTACACTTCAAGAAAATAATTCAGAAACACACGGATGAAAGCCTTGGTGATTGCTCATTTCTTAACACGTGCTTCCACATGGACACATGCAAGTATGTACTCCTAAATGCTAGGATAGGACAAATTATTTTACTGAGGAGAATTCCATTAAAAAAATTGCCATTTTCAGTCACTACTGTTATGAGGAATATTATCATTATTTTCTATTGTGGTGATAATTTTACATAAAATTTGACAGCAGCTTTAACAAAATCATAAATAGATATTTCACATTTATAATCATCCTGACATCTGAGACTACTAATGCTCTGCACTTGTTGCATCAGTCAATAACCCGACAACCTTGTATTAATTCCAAGTTAGTGACAATACCAAACTTAATATATGTTGATATGCTTTTATTAAGGTATGTTCACTATGAAGTGGATGGGCCTACAGTACAGTTTCCAAAAGAAGCTGGTGGCAACAAGGTAGAGTGTGTGGAAGTAAAGACACTGGGCCGCACACAGCAGGACATGACAATTCTCTACCCTCCCCAGTGGGTGCAATGTGACCTCCGCTACCTTGATATGACAGTATTAGGTCTGTGTATAACTTCATAGAAGGTATAAAATTAAATTAATGGGTTCAGTGTTATTTTTATGAAATCTTGTAACAAAATTGGAATAGAAACACAGAGTAAAGGACTGTCAAATAAAGCTGCCAAGTTGTTTTCTAAACATTTCATTTCAGATTAGATTTTAAGTTAAACCAACTTCACCAATTTGCACTTATTAATTCTAACATCAGTATTGAACATATTCTTCTTCTTGTGGCTCTACGACCAGTGCAGGTCTTGGCTGCCTCCTTTCAGAGGTTTCTTAGTCTTGTTGAACATATTAGTTCTGCTGTATCCAGGGCTCCAAAAACACAACTTAAATTTACCAAGTACTTAACAAATTCACTTGAAGATAGTCTGTTACTAAAGGAGATATTTATAAAACTAAATTAAGATTATGGGACAACAGTAATATATTCTTGCATTTGTTTATTACATTCTTGATACATTTAGATAAAACCTAACAAGTATTTGCTACTGTTCTCACTTAACTCAAAAGACCATAATCAGCATTTTCACTGCCATGAAAACCTCAAATATCAGTTAGTTAGTAACATATTAAGATGATGATACACAGAGTTAAAAAGACACCCCAATTTAATAACACATTTTATCTGACATTTTATTCAGGAAAGTTTGCTGTAATTATGGCTGACCCTCCTTGGGATATCCACATGGAACTGCCTTATGGAACCATGTCTGATGATGAAATGCGACAACTTGGAATTCCCACATTGCAAGATGATGGACTTATATTTCTCTGGGTCACTGGCAGGTCAGCTGAAGGTCATGAGCATGGAATTATGTTTTTAAAAGTTGCAGTAAGAAAAGCTACTTTTGTGTGAAGGCCAAAAATGTCTATAAGATCATTTTGAGAAGACTTATATTGCTAATAAATGTGTCATTCTTTCACAACTGCTGGACCTCCTTATATTTAATGAAATATAACCTGTTTATTAACTAGCATGCTTTACTTCATAGTAGGGTGGATTGTGCAACATTTCAGAGCCATGGAATTAGGTCGAGAATGCCTCAAGCTTTGGGGTTACGAGCGTGTTGATGAGATCATCTGGGTGAAGACTAATCAACTACAGAGAATTATTAGAACTGGTAGAACAGGACACTGGCTGAACCATGGCAAAGAACACTGCCTTGTGAGTACATATAATTGTAAACAAGAGCTTCACCTAATGTTAGAACTGAACAAGATGAATGAGATATGAAAGGCATGAATCATATGTGGGAAAAGAGGAAATGAACACAACATTTTGGTTGGGAAACCTGAAGGGAAGCAATTCATTGAGAAATCAAGTAGTTAAAGGGAAGATATTAAGGTACTATCCTGGAATTACTTGGAGGGACTCATGAAAACCCTCAGTTAGGACAACTAGTCTCCAGGTTGAGATTTGAACCTGGGATCTCCTGAACATGAAGCAGGAGTGCTAACTACTTGACTGGGGTGTTCCGTGATAAACCACGTACTACAGATTAAATACAGGATTTACAGACTTTTTGTGATAGTGGTATTATGTATTGTTTACTGAAATGACAGTCTGAAACATCAAGGGAAAGCAGTCACAAACTTTTATGTTCTATAATGATTTCTACTTTGAATGGTGTGTATTTGGATATGAAATAAATAAATAAATAAATGTCCTATAATACTAGCAAGTAAGTCAGATGGAAATCATATCACAGTATGTCATGAAATATGATGAGAACAGATAAAGTGATTGTTCCAGAAATAGAAGGGCATATATCTATTTCCTATGATTTTAGTGTTTTACATAAATTTTCCTATTGCAAAACATTTTGGAAGGTGTAACATTTGTACCTGCAGGTTGGAATGAAGGGTAATCCAGACAACTTGAATCGGGGTCTAGACTGTGATGTAATAGTAGCAGAAGTAAGAGCAACTAGCCACAAACCAGATGAGATCTATGGAATCATTGAGCGTCTCTCACCTGGGACTAGAAAAATAGAATTATTTGGTCGTCCACATAATGTTCAACCAAATTGGTGAGTGTATATATTCTGAGGAATGTTTGAAAACACAGTGTTAATCCTATGGGCTATTAATATTTATTATTTTCTTTAGGATAACACTGGGCAACCAGGTGGATGGTGTGAGGCTTGTTGATCCTGAATTAATTCAAGCATTCAGGAAGCGTTATCCAGATGGAAATTGTATGACACCGCCTAAATCATAATGTACTTGATGTGAAACAAAGAATCAATTTAAATTGCAATGTGGAAAAATATTTATTTTTAACACTGCTCATCTTTTTAAGTACAATATTCTTAGAACTGAATTAGCATGTACACTGTTCCTTCAGGGGCCAAGAAATGATCCTTGCACTGGCAATAAAACTTTTAGGTGTGTACCCAATTGAATTTTGGTGTTTGTGAACTTCAGTTTGGGTTTTAAAGCTTGAAATAAAAAATTAATCCAACCCTGTACAGCATCCTAAGTCCCAAGATGCACAGTTGTGTTATATTCTGCATGAATTGGATAGCTTTGTAGGCCTGTTTCACAAAACTGAAAAATTACACAACTTATAATATGTACAAGGAATCGTATGAACCCTTCCCAAACTGTGTTCACAATACTGTAATTTTGTTACCTATGGAATAAACATAACTGAATTAATAATCAGCAGTCCCACAGGTATGACCCTCCAGAGCTTAATCAAAACAATATTGCATACCTTGACCAGGTTTATCAATTTAAGCTTTCATTCAATTAGCTGGAATTTGAGTTACATACAGGTCAGTACTTGGTGATAGCTTAAATTTGATGAAGGGTGTATATTGTAAAGGAAACCAGAATGACTGAATTTTAGAAATCTGCAAAGACCACTGAATTTAAAAACAAAGACTATAATTACACATGATTTAAATTTAATGCCTTTAACATAATTATGCATATATTCACTACCATTTACAATATATTTGTACATAGGCAGAGTGATAAAGCACATGCAAGGTTTCCATATTGAACCTTTCACAGATGTTGAGAAAAGTGTACCTAATGTGAAAGAAAAATTCTTTTTTGAGCAAACTGGTTTAAAGTCAGCTGTGTACCTTTCTTCTTCTTGAAATACCTTGAGCCATACTGACCTTGTTTCTTGATTTCTCTCCCCTCCTGCATCCTCTTCTTTGCTGTCCTCTTCAGTGAGTTATAAAACATATTGTTCTGCATTTTTATTTCATTTCTTACTTTCATGTTATCACCAGCCTTTACTCATAATTTGTCTGCTTGTTACCTTGCAACTGAAACAAATAACTACATCAATTACATTTATATATAACATGTTTAACCCTACAATAGTAGTCTTTTGTATTCTTTGCCAAATGCGGTTGCTGTAATGTTCATTTGCATTTTGAGATTTTCCAAGCAGCCTAGCATCAGTAAGGTCCCTATATACTATTTTCATAGCATTTATCATAGTTTTTGGTAGTGTATGTTTATGAACAGACTGTTCATCAGTGATCACAGCTTTATTTTACAAACGGCAGTTATCTTAGGGGCAAAGACTATGATGTGAAAATTACAAGTTTGTACCTACCTTATACCACCATGCTTCCAATATAACCATTGTAATTAGTAGTGCACTTGTGTATCTTTATTTACTGACAATGTGTAATATATCATGAAAACCATTCCATGCTAATTACGCAAATTTTCATTATATTTGTTTTACGGATGCTATTGACGCTTTGTTAAAGCCACATGCCTAATATGGTAACGAAATACTTATTGCTAATCCCTTCCAAGTTTATGATCAGTAATGTGTAGTTATCACAGTCACAACTTTTATAATTGATAGTTCCACTTATTGAGATAATATGCATATATTAATAATACTATTGCCAAACTCAGTGTCATCCTTCTTTATATTCATCACGGTAGTTTCGAACATCGCACTTCTTTTCATACGGTCGACAAACTTCTAGGTTAGAAACAACTACATCTGTAGTTAAAACAAACTGCTTACCATAAATTTCGGTAAACCGATTACCAAGACACTTCCGTTTTAACGAATTTCTAGTCCTTCTCATAGTGCACATGAGAAATCGCATACAAAAATGTCACAAAATGAGCAGACACTATCACAACCACGAATAATTTACATGTAACTTGTAATTACAAAGAATTTAAGTTGAAAAGAGATGCAAATCGGAAAACAGCCTTTGGTAAGTCATCTGTAGGCAAATAAACAAACTAAATTTCCCACATATACGACCTAGAACAAAATTTATCCAAACTCTACACATCACATTGGCCTACGTAAATTCATTTTCAGTACATTAGTAACACCATCCTGCTGTACGATAGTGATTTGGAGATAAAAGCATTCCTAACCTTCACACTAGCTGTAAGTGGCTGGCTCCCTGCTATGGCCATATTTACTCACAAGCAATTAACTCCCTGGTACCTATTACAGGAAAGGCTACAGGAGGCCCATACATGTGTTGAAAATGGTGTTGAATAATTATCTAGAAGTGAAACCCAACCATTCACTCCACGGCAAATTACTCCAGTGACTACGCTCTCTTTAACCTCTCATGGGAACATGTCCTCAAGCTTTGAAGGCTTCATTTTTCTGGAAATTTAGACTGATGCACTCATGTGCAGCATGAGTAATGTGATTTTTTTAACTACGGTTTGAAAATGTTTACCATCGTATATCATTTTGTTGAACCGGTACCAGAAATGTGCTAAACATTACTTTTGCCACTAACAGGTATACCTATGTGATGAATACTGGCAAAAGAAATAAAACTTCTTTCAGAAATAACTGTACACACACTGTACAGACCAACATGACATAAACATTCTAAAACCAAACTACCCTTACTCCGATACCAGCCAAATGCCAGGTCAGATAGGAAGCCCCTTAACTATAACATATAGCAGTCAGTACTCACTGGAAAATGAAAATACTGAAAACCTTACAGTAATACTTTTATTTTGATCTTTGTAGAGTAAATAAAAAATAACAGTACAGTAAATATTACCATCTTCGATCAGTGATAAGTAATAATACTTGCATAAGAATATCAGCTGCCTATCAAGTACTGAATTCAGTTTTAGTACATGGAGTGTCATATTTTTAAAAATTGTAAACTGGATGATCATGAAGTTCACAAAAAATTAATACAAAATTATTTAATCTAAAAATACAAAGATTAAAATATCTCTTGCTCTAAAATTAATGTCTTAGAATTGCAACAATTTTTCATAATCCAACTCAGATCAGACACAAAGACCTGCAGAGAATAACTGTACAATATAAAATAAAGCACAATCAGAACCAATAGCAGGCCCAATCTTGTTTCACTATAAAGTAAACCTTTAAAGTGCAACCAAAGTTACAAACAGCATTTAATTTTTTCAAATGTAAGAAGAAAGAAATCTCTACACTATTCATTTGCTGAACAGATTTTGTAACCATCTTCTGTAAAATTAAGTAATATCTATGAAGTTTTTACAATGGGAAAGACAAGATACAAAATTATTTACAACATGAATGATGATGAACTCTAAATGCTAACACAATCATAACAACAGACAGCAGTTTCTAACCGGACGGAGCTGTCTAATCCCTTAGGCACATACTGCAAGTACTAATGATTCTTTATCATTATCAAACCATGCCAGTACACATCTACCATTAGTCCTTCACTACAGCTTACGTAGTTTTGTGAACTGCAATACTGAAACTGTTTGACCCAAATGTCTCATTAAAAATGGAATATTCTAATCAATGGCATTATGCATACCTGCTATTATGAGTAATTACATTATGCACATCCTGTAAATTCATGAGGTTGGATTAATACCAAAATTAACAGCAGAAAGAAGCTACATTACTTCTTGCTATCACCCTCATGTAAGCTTGCAATGAAGCAAGGCCAGATGCCTAAGAAACATGTCACTTCTCTGCACAACACTAACATTGCACAGTCTTTACAATAAATTCCAGTGTTGTTGAGGAGCCAGCTCTCCAGACCACTACCTGTAAATATTAATCAAGTTTCTTTCACAAGATTAGGCTTATTAAAATGAAACAAAATAAAGAATAGACAAAACAGTTTAAAATATGTAAATAATATTTTCATACTACACACACAGTCTCTTTAAATCATTACAGTCTGCTTGCACAATGCACAAATATTGTGCATATAAAGAATACAAATCTATATTGCCTATGGAAAATATGCAAAAGTTGGCATCCATGTTACTGATAGTGATGTGTTCATTGACCTGTATAATTAGCAGCAAACAGTGTGCTGAACTCAGTGACACAAATTAATACATGTATATTTTAAATATCGCCAGTAATATTGACATACTGATTGCTTGCTTACAAACTTCTTAAGTTGGCTCCATTAATATTTTATGTACATAACAGTCTTACCCATTAGCATCTGAATCTGTTATAGTATGATAATGATTCCGCATACAAATATAAATTAATACAATGGAAGTTTCTCAACAGTAGAATAAGCATACAAATAACCAATCAGAGATTACAATGTCAGTATAGCATACTAGTTAAAACAGCATCACCATAAAATGAATTTTTCATTTATAGAATGTCAAATTTTCATAAAACTGACTTATGATTAAGAATAATATAAATTTAATACATAAGGGCCATGAACACATTACACCAGACACATCTTCATAATCCAAATATATGGCTCTTTTAACTGCACTTTATAACAGATTTAATTTGGGGAAGAATTTGGAAACTGCTCCAGTAAACTCTGTGATTTTTCCAATTACCCTTTGATCAGTACATTTTCTATAATCTGCCAGACCCCATGGAGTGTCTTCATATTTTTGTAATTTAAATAATTTCAAGTATCATCACAAGTCATTCACCTTCAAAACATTGCACTTTCCAAATTGATCCATAAACAAACTAAAATTTAAACTAATGATATATGATAAACTTCACATTTCATTTCAACTTAAATTTTTTCAATAAATTATGGGAAGACAATGAACAGGGACTTCAACAGAGTAAGGTTCCAATGGCAGAAATTCTAAACACCCACAGCACCAAGAAATACATAATCTTAGTGTGGAAATACTGCTGAAAAAACTGTTTAACTTTCATTTTTCTCATTTGCATCTGATGCATTCTAGACAACATGAAGATGCCTGTCTTCTGGAATGTTTTGCCATGTGGTTTCGTAGAAGTAGTCTTGTAAAATTCTACATGACATAATATCTCAGAAGACAGTCATCTTCATACTCAGTGCTATGAGAAGTTTAAATATACACAATACATGAATTCATTAATCTTTATCATACAAGAGTAGTATATTTAAATTCCCATACTTTGGGGCAGGTGGCTGGAGTTTAACTCCTTAAATATGGGTAGTGGTACTTGCTTCTGCAACCACAAGTAAGCCACGACACATGACCGACAAAGTTTAACCATCTAACGACATTCTTAAGTTAAAGTAATCTTCAATGAGAAATGGAACACAGGTCTTATATTGGAGGGAGGTGGGGAAAAAAAACACCAAGTACAATGTCTCAAAAGTTATGCACACAATTTACATATTAGTGAGCTAAACATAGTACAAATACAGTACAAGAGAACATAAAATTATTCACACTATTATCTTACCAATTCTGTTATATTTTATATAAGCATGCTGGTACCAAAGAGGCCCAGTGAATGGCTAGGTTAGACGAGGAATAAGAATTGTCAATATACAGTACTTCAAGTGAAGTATATAATGATTACTGACAAGCTAGTGGCAATAACAGTGTTCAGTTGCGTTCATTCACAGTGTATAAGAGTTCATGTTTTGAGAAACAGCATGGTGAGGAATATTACTACACAATTTTCAGACAGCCCACAACAAGACTGACACCACCAAACCTTCAAAAATAGAAGCATGCTTTTTCTTAGTGTAGCACTGCAAAGAGAGTAACTGGCACTTCAAGGAACTGCAGCACTTAAATTTTAAAACAGATTATCATATTGGGGCAAAATGTCACATATCTTAATTTTTATCACTGCACTTAACAGAATCCTAGCCACAAAATTTTTATTCTTCTGATATCACATCACAACTTTATGGCAACCTTTGCAGTATGTGAAACTTTTGAGACATGTGTTTAAAAAATTGAAAACTGTCTACTACTCTCACGCAATTCCTAACGTATTGAATCAGCACTAGATTGTGGTAGCTATCTCAAAAGAAATTATTATGTACACCTCCTTGCATGGAATGTTATAGGCAACATGATTATCTTTGTCTGGAATGAATATCTACAGTAAATTTGACTATTATACTTCTAGTTAATAGCATTCAAGGTCCTTTCTCAGTAATCCTAGTTCTAAAATAAAGAGTAAGTCAAAAGTAGCTTCACACGTTCAGAATCCTGTAATTTTGTATACCTGATTCAAAATGCACCAACTGTGGCAATAACATGACAACAAAATGGTGATTTACACTGGTTAAGAGAGGTTACAACAAGTATTTTGGTTTCAGGTAACAAAGCCTGTAATTACAGGCGACTAAAAATATTTTAGATTCCGGACCTTACTCAAACTTTTTTTGTGGGTATTCACTGAGGATAGGGGTTTTATCATCTGCCATTACAGACCACTGCATATATTTCAAGAGCCACACCCAATATTCAGCAGATAATGGCAAGAAACTAATGAAATTATATGATTTGAGCATACAGCAATGCTACTTATTTCTTTTCTGTGTTATAACAGTAAAGTTTTACAAGCCTTGAAACCTGTGATGCTACTTCTAGCTTGCTGATGTATTATAACAACATACAATACTTTCCCTGTAGTCTCATTTACAATTAAAAACAGCATAAATTTCTCTATAAAAATACTAAGGAAATATTTCATATAACATTTATAATACAAGTTATTATAATTAATTATAGTAGTAGTCACAAAGATGGACACTTCCCCTTATGAATGAACACTTCTCAATATGGGCGGATTAAGTATAACTTTTAGGCACTGGCAGTTACCATGCTAGAATATTACCCATCCTGATCTGAGACTACTTTCAGCAGCTGCCTTACAAGTCTCATACATAATTCTCTTTCCGTTGAACATGACAGATAGATTAAAATTAAACATTTCATCTCTCTACCACACAGTTGAATCACAGCTGTACATTTAACACATAAGTCATTCACATCATTCTCCAGTCTTGATTATCTTAAGCCATTGAAATGTCAACATGTCTTTTTGACTTCCTCAAAATACATAAATATTGAGACCTATCAGGAATGAAGCATTCATGTTAACTGAACCATAAAAGTAAGACAAGACTTTTTAATTTTTCTCCAAAGTGTTAGCAGGGATAACACGGCTAACACGAATGCTCCACCCGATACCTACGTGTATTTCACAGAGAATAAACTAAAAAAAATTTCATACACAAGAAAAGAAGGAGTGTAAATGTCAAAGGAAAGCACTGTCCATGATGAGCAGTTTCACAAACAATATGCCAAATACACATTACCATCTTATGCACACTCTACAGCCATGGGAAAGAAAGTATGATGCAGTTAAGTTCATCTTAACTCTTTCACTGTTCAAGAAAAATGTCAGTTGGTTACATATTAGCCAATATTTAAAAAATGACAAAAAAAAACAGTATTTCATCCTTGCACATGTATATATCAGCCAAAAAATCCATAAATATGGTTTAACTGTAGTACTAAACCTTCCTTTCTCTTTCAATAAATTTCTATGTTTTTTGGCAATCTTGGGTGTCCCATCAGTTATACTACATAGGCATTTTTGAAGGTTATCAGAAGAAAAGTAGCAGTACAGAAAATTTATCTGATAGTCTCTTTTCACAGTTTCATCTAATGTTTTAATGCAAACATTTATAAAAATACTAATGTATGTAAAAGCAGATTATGAAAACAAATGTAATCATGAAAACAATATGATACATTTAAACTAAGAAAATAGAAAATTTGCCCTTTATCCAGTTGGATATTAGTATCCATTATGACAGAAGGGTGTATAACTTTTAACAATATTTGCATACTGAAATCATTCAAAAATGTTTTCTATACAGTTTGATCATTTTCTGAAAAACATAATTCTACTTCCAATAACAAAACCCTAATATGTATGGTGAATGAAAATAATGGTATTTCAATACTTACTTCACTGTACTCAGTAACTAGATAATGATGTGATGCACTTGGTCAGCAAATCAAATTACAAAATCCTAGGTCTGTAACCATGGAGCTAAATGTTAATCACACTAACAACATACTTCTGTTCATAAAGTGAAGAAAAAGATGCATATATACACAGATTAATAAGCTGAGAGGTGCCCCAATATTAATTTCTATAACATAATATTGTCATGAATAATACTGAAGTAAGAAGAGTCAAGAGTTTCCAACAGACACATTGCTAGCACTACAGTACCTGACTTCTGTTAATTTTCAATGCAGAAATAAGAAATAATTCAAGTTTCCATAGTGCGAGAAAAAAGTGAGTGTACTGACACTGTCACTGGATTGGACGTTTATGTAGCCAGTTAGTGAAACGTGCCCGAAAGTTCTTTGTTAATACTCTTTGGTTCTGAATACTGAAAAACAAATACAAATTTCTTGTTGACTCCTCTGGTATTAAACCGATACATTAAATTCTCATGTGATTAACTCCCCTTCTCTCCCTTCCCATGACATTCTAAAACTGACAATATTGCTTTGAAATATTTGTTGATAAAATATTTCCACTTTTTATAAATTAATTATGAAGGATCGATGCTGAATAGGCAACACAGAACCTTACAATTAAACAAATAATAGAATTTCAAAATAAAAATTAATGTAACTCTCAGGTCTGAATGGGAAAGGAAACTAAATTGTTGCCTTCACTTATAGGAATGATTTCAGCCCACAGTTACATTTTATATACTTATTTCATGCAATTAAGAAGCTACCATCAAATTTCAAATGCAATTTCTGGTGAACCTACCAGCAATACTTACATATGTAACGCACATGTTCATATCTGAACAACTGACTTACCTGAAGTGACAGCATTTTCTTCAAAATGGACAAATACATTTTTTTAAGCATCTGTATCAACGAATGAAATAAATTAAAAAAAACTGTTCAGTACCGACAATGTTTCAGAGCATTCAAACATCTGACAAAAGCCACTTCTTGGTAAGTAAATATATTACTGTTTAACTGCTTTCAGAATACTTGCATTTATACACATCACTCAACAACATACAGCTTTGAATACCGATTAATAAAAAAAAGACACTAATCACTTTTCTGCAACACTCCAATTCTGTTACATAATGATTTTGATCTGGCATTACTGTTTAACCTTCAAAGATAACCAAACAATGTCATGCCATATAAAACAATTATTAATAAAAGAAGGTTTTAAGAAAATAAATAAATTTTTCCAAAACATATGGTCTCTGATAATGTTCTCCAATGAACCATAATTTAAGCCAGTGTTCAGGATGAGATACATACGCAACGTTCAGAGTTCAACCAAAAATGACCAACTGAATTTCAACCTGATCTCAAAATGGACAGGCCAAACACATTAATGCCTACAACAGTATGGAATGTCTTTCATCATCTATCTCTTCTCCATAATAACTGGGCATACACATCAACTCCCAAGGTTTGACTTTTTCATTAAAACTTATATTGTATTTTTGGTTTCACAGGTATAACTAAAATCTATGTCTTGATATGACTAAGAATATCCACATGAAAAGAGTATCCCATTCTTGCACTATCAGAATGGAGCACCTGTTCCTTCTAAAGCCGCAAATTGCTTTCTAGCTATTTTGTCTTTACAGTCTCCCTTTCCAAAGTACATTTCCCGCATCTTTTCTTACGGTGTAATGCTGTATCTGTAAATGTATATCATGCTACAACATATATAACATTTCCAGCATGCACAGAAATACTGACCTAATGAAATGAGCACCAAATGGAAGGTAATGCAACATGCTTTCTGCAATTCTTTGTTTAAAATGGATTCATGTGTAAATATTACAAAAGAAATATGACAGGACTGGGAAGTTTCTCATCATTTAACTATAATATCTGAAGTAGTCCCTCACAGATGAAGAATGCCTTCATCTTTGCCTGCTGTTCCACTACCACTAGTGGTTAGATGCGCTGAGCCCGAGTCATCCAAATTCCCACCCGTGAGATCCACAATCTCATCTTGATCATATCGATCATCATCAGAACCAGTTGTAGTAGCCGAATGAGTCGACTGCTGCGAGCCCGATGACAACTGGCTCGTACGGGAGAAGGAGCCTCGACGTGGTGGCGCAAGTGTACGCTGGTTTGCAGGTTTCACTGTGATGATCAAATTGGAGCTGTTTGCTACCATCATATCTGTGACCTGTACAACACACTTACAACTGTAACTTCTCAATACAGTCTTCACCTAATATTAATACATCAGGGTGATTAATTAAATCTGTAAGGATCAGCCGGAAAGGTCATGTAGCCTGTATAGAAGATATAAGAAATAAATACAGAATTTTGGCTGATGAATATCAAAAGAAGATACAATTGGGGGGGGGAACCATCCATAAATGAGCTATTATTACAATTGAATGCAGTGATATAAGTTGTGAAATGAATGACATAGCAATAAAAATGTTAACTGTGATCTTTTGGTTTGTAACATTATGTAGGTACTTACCAGTGTTTTGGAGGAACGCATCATGTTCTCCATCTGAAGATGGAGGCAATACATTTTCCAAAAAGATAACCAAGTATACGATTACACATTGTCACAACCCAAAAGAATTCATCTGCTCAGCACAGGGAGCATTAAAGTGCAATATTATTAACATGGGGCTCTTTCACACCACCACTCGTGACTTAAATTACCATTAGCTCTCATGTAAGTGTAACTTTCTAGATACAACTGTACCAGTATGTGACTTCAGAAATGACATTACCTGATCAAGAGTCTTGCCATTGACCTCAATACCATTAACCTCTAGAACTTCATCATTGACTGCAAGGAGTCCTGTACTCTCTGCCAAGCCACCTGGTACCAAACGTGAAATGAAGATACCAGGCACTTTCTCCAGACCAGCCGGTGTAACCCGAACGGATGTACCATCTCGGATGTAAAATCCCAGTGGTTTATCTGAACCATGCTTCAACAATCGCACTCGACGACACGTCTCAGGTACAATATCAACATCAATTATTGCTGACACCTATCAAGAAAGATGGTTACTTTTACTTAATCTCTTGTAACTGATAAACTTTACTGCCATCTGATTTTTGACAATACATATTTTTCAAATGTTTATAACTACAATAAACATAATCAAATATAACTCACAATTCACTATCCTCATCACACAGTTCCAAATTAGTAAGAATTTCAAATCAATCAACAGTAAGAAAGAGCTATTATACTTTCAACGTCATGAATACATAAAGTGCGTTCATACTGATGACTATAATTATTTTTTATTTCATAAGTGTAATATCTAAATAATACACATCTCAATTTCATCACATGACAAAAGATAGAACAAGAGGAATGACTTAAAACCAACCAAACATGCACAGTAATTGGAAAAAAAAGTGCATATGCATCTACATGCATAAACCATCGAAGGATAAATGTGAAAGCTGCAATTTCTGTTCACTTTCTTACCACAATATGGCAGTAATAAATTAGAAAAGTGAATATTAACTCTCAATAAGGTATGACCTACTTATTCTGAGGTCCTGGCTAAGCAAATGCCTAAGGAAGATAATACAAAGAAAGTGTAACTGCACTCTGTGCCACAAAAAGACCACAAATTTGTACAACATAATTGCTACCTCATTTGAAAGACTCTAATATAGTTACACTGAACCACTATGTTTTTTATATTGAATGACACAAAGGCTGTGAATGATAAATTACCAGGAACCTTGAAGTGAACACTTCAACTGAGATCCAATCCCAGAACTCCTTGAATATGACAACAGTGCCAAATATTATGCCATTATATTTGGTTTTATTTATTTATGCATTTATTTATAGCTCATTTAACAATGCTTACAGTAGTTCAGACTAAAAATCATTGAATTTGATGATGACGGAAAATAATGAATTGGAAAAGATGTGGCCATGGCCTAATTATGGGTACTATACCAGCATTTTCCTGGTGGGACCAAGGAAAACCGCAGAAAAGCTCGGTCAAAATAACCACTCTCTGGGCCAAAATTTGAACCCAGTATCTCCCAAATACAAGGCAGGAGTGTCAACCACTAGACCATGACATTCAGTATGATATTTTGTGGAAGATTCTTTGTAATCACCTTTAACCATTACAACATTAGTAAGTCTGCATTTATTACAGTGTACACAAGAAAATTAGTTCAAAATGTCATGATGACAAGTTACATACCTAAAGATTAATAATGTTAATGATGAGAGAAAACAAAAACATTCCAACGAAATGACAACCTTCACAGGTGGACTTTCACATCTGTTTCTTCTGTCAAACAGGTGGCTTTATTTGTGAAATCTTCCTTTACCTAAACATCCTGTTTTTCTACTTTTAGTTCTTCTTTCGGTATAATAAACTTCAGTACAAACCTCTTTAGTATTACAAATATGAACAGAGAAAGAAAGCTTACTTGTCTGAAATCATGCGGATTTGAGATACAAAGATGGGCCTTTGGTCGGCCAGGTGTTCCCAAAATGGAAGATATGAGGTTGCGAGGCTTGTATGTACCATAGCCATTTAACTCCTCCAGACTTTCCCCTGCAAGGAAACACACACAGATGCAACTATTCAGTTGGAGGGGGGGGGCTGTATAAATACAATTCAGTACCTTAAAAATACCATTTAAAAATTCATTATATATTGTTTGAATAATTATTACCATTTTAAATATTACTGATGTTGGTGTCTCAACAAATTCCTACAGAAAAAAAGCAACTGTTTATGTGTTACCAGTAAAGAGAAACTAACTTTCAGCAACCAGAAAATCTTAAAACCTGGGTAATACAAATCATACATGATGGGGGGGAAAAAAGAACACTTAATGAAGACAGATCCCAAATTTTCCTATACACAAGGCATGACAAATCTACATGTATCAATCTATATAAGAGGCAAGTGTCTGTATCTGCATCCATTCTCGCTTCATACAAGGACTCCAAAGTTACCGCCATGGTAAGAAATACTACTGGCACTTATTTTCCAAAAGTGCTTTTAGTACTGTCAATTCGCTCTTCTTCTGTCTTCAAGTGATTCAAAATTACACTTTCACAGACAATTTCAGTATCAGGAACATGAAAATGCAACACAAGGGCAAATCAGGTATTATGGATGTTCCAACATTGATAGTTGATCTTTAGCACAATTTAAGGTGCTATACAAGCAAGCATTTGCCTGGTAGGACAGAAAACCACAAAAAAAACCTCAGTCAGGATAGCCTGTCTCTGAGACGAGATTTGAATCTGGGGCCTCCAGAAAACGAAGCTGAGTGCTAACCACTCGGCCGCGACTGTTGGTCCGTCTCGTATACTGATAGATGACAGAAGTTAAATGCGACCAACAATTTCTGGTGTGGATTTCAACTTAAAGTTTAAGTGAAATCCGCAGGTGGGTGGACGAAAATAAACCCAACCTGACGACTGTCTGGGAGGTTGCCCAGTGTAATCTCGCAGAAACTGATCGACGTTTCAGAGCTGCTTACTGCAGCAAGCACCTCTGAAATGTGGGTCAGTTTTTACCAGACTACAGTGCGCAACATCCCAGTAGACATACTCGCCGTCAACACAACCTCTCTTGCATTCATACACTTCATCGTTTCTTTTGTGAAGAACAGAAAAGAAATCAATGTGTAAAATGCGTTTTTATATTTCAAAAAAACAGTCGTTTTATTTCAGCTAACATGAGAGCCAGGAACCTAGAACTTGCAACTTTCTACCTAACACGTGGTAAATTCCTTAGTCAACACAGCTTTTGTGTCATTAGCGACAGGAATACAAATCTAAGCCAACTAAACACGATGACTGAGAATATGGGTTAACCAGAAAACAAAACAGCCGTGTACAGAATTGACCACAGGTGTCCATTTGTGTAACAATGTGCAGCGAACAATGGCTGACTCATACTAGAGATAAGTACCCAACATGTCGGAGTCCTCCCTCCCATGAAAAGCTTGCAACACAATAACTACGCACTGAATACGATAAACTATTTACGTTCTTCTCTCTGACGTGACAAACAGGCGTTGACCTAAACAAAAAAAAGCTGTGGGGTTAACCCGACAGTCTCCCGGCTCATTTTAATCAGACCCGTGGTTATACTCTGCTGCGTCGCAGTTCCTTCAGTAGTTCCTGAACCAAGTTTGTCCATATTTCCTGAAGATGAACATCTTGCAGCAACACTGAACACGAATTACGAAATTCTTAATAAGGCAGGAAGGAGACCTCTCGAAATTCTGAAGGACTATTTGCATGTATTCATTTATCTGCAGGTCATTTAAACACGCTGTCAGTAGTTCAGGCAATATAGCGTTGAATGATGGGATTAACAATTAATTGGAAAGGGCGTGGAAGGAAGCGGTAGTGGCCCAAGGTACTACCCCAATATTTGTCTTGTGGGACTGTGTGAAACCACAAAAAAAAATATCATACGATATATGACAACTCGTCTCCAGGACGAGACTTGAACTTGGGACTATAGAAAAGAAAGGAGAGACGCTAACCACTCGGCGGCAACGTCTCAGACGTTCGTTCGCGAAGAGAACCGGTAGCAATACTTGGAACGAAGCGACCGGTACAACGCTCTGAAGAATTCAGTCACTCGGAACAATAAAACACGCAGTTAATTTTCCCCCCTCCTTGGGAAACGGAATTAATTCATGTAAAATGTGAAAGTCAAAAAGAGCGTGGTAGAAGAAACGTATGTATGCAGTTGTTCACTTATCTTACAGATAGAATCCTAAGCGGAAAGAATGCATGACGAAAGTTTCTAATTCTACAAGAGGTTCATTCTACATTCCTTTCCGTCAAGATAGTGTTTGCTCTCTTTTTACTTCAAACAGGATTTATTACAAGGCTGACTAAAATTACGAGTATTCAATAGACGTTATTAACATTAATCACATAATGACAATAATAATGTGTTTCAACAAGGAATATTAACACCATCTGTCTACGGTCCTGTCAAAGTCCGCCCTCAATCAGCAACATCTGAATAATTCAAAGTACAGTACTATGCGCTTGAACAAGCAAGTAACAAAACTGTGGACGACCTTGAAATATTTCAAAGCACTATTCAAGAATTTGCTTTACACGAAAGGCAAAAAATTTCGGTGATACGATCAGGCCTCAGACATGAAACAAAGTACCCCACAAATACAAAGGGGTGTGGTAAACCTTTCAATAAGAGTGGGTGATCACATGAAATATCCAAGTAATTACAGTCTCAGTAAAGGCAGCCATGACAAATTTGTAAAATATCTGGGAAGAACCTTCTTATTCACAAATTATGAAACACAAATCGAAGGTGTGTCACTCAGTGACTATGTCATGACGTCATCTAGGGATCCCCAGCGTTTCGGGGGGATTCCCCATGTAACAAGAAACACTTGTACACACAGAAACATTTATTAGGTCTTCATGTAAAGTGCCTATTATTGCCATCTAATTTCAACCAAATAGGTCTTCATGTAAAGTGGCTATTATTGCCATCTAATTTCAACCAAAATTGGAATGTAATGATATATTTAATTAAATTCCCCCCATTATTACTTTTAATGAAAATCCATTCAGCTGTTCTCTCAAGTTGTTACATGCAGGCATGTCCAAGCTAACATGTGCATTTTTGCAAATTTCAGTTGTGAACACACCCCAAAAAATTGTGGTAACATAAAAATCCATATTTTTTGTGAAAAGCTTCGTTTTGCTAGACACTGTACTGGACAAGCGCAAACTGATAATGTATGCCAGGAATCCCATCTGTCAAATGAAGGGCCCAAAACAGATGTACCCACCAATCTCATTTGTAAGGAACAAATAAAAAACATAAAAAAGTTTCCATTAGAATAAGATGAAATATACTGGAACATGAATTAATTTCCCAATGTTGTTTCACCTTACTTATTAATAACTGAAATTTATTATTTCTTCCTTTTCAATAGATATGAGAAAAGCCAAAGTATTGCATACAAAAGCAGCCAGGGATATAATCATCAGCTGAAGAGGATGGACTCATGAATAAATCAGGTATAGCCTTGGGACTTCATAAATGGATGTACTTACAGTCTGCATAGTAATGAGGAACTCAGGAAACATTCCATACGATTGCAGGCACATGCCAAAAGTGGTTGGCTTTTATTAACAGGAATTAATAAATTAAACACAAAAATGCTTGAAAAGAGTACAAATATTTATGTTTCCTGTGGTATATTTAATTACTTTTGTTAGTTAGAAGTAATGAGGATGTTTGAGAACAAAGTCCAGAGAGAATAAACTGAACCTCACAGAGGAACACAGTTGCTACACAACAATGGCTGACTTCCAGAATTACTCAGACAGAGCCATATCCAATACTAAATGCCATTAAGATTCAAATGACACATGGCTTGTCATCTGTAGAACACTACTGTGAAAAACAAAAAAAAAGAAAATGTGACATAGATGAATGTTCTAATAATACAAAATCAAATAAATTCAACTACACTGTCAGCAACATGATGAACAATACCTACCTTTCCTCTGCACGATGACCCTAAGCAGTGGACGGGCTGTGAGCAACGCACGGCCAAGGTTGTCGTCATTGTTGATAGGTAAGAGGTCTCCATCCCGAGGATCTGTATATGAGATGAGGAAAGGCACATCGGCCAAACGGTGCAATTGCTCAACCAGCCCCCTGAACTCTTCATACTTGCCAGCATTTTGTCGTGACACAGAGAACCGACGGAACTCTGCATCAAACTGGAAGAAATAATAATTACTGTGAAACTACTACTGCTACTTTTCTGTCTTTTCCTTCTTCTCATAAGATGATTTAACTTCAAGTGGATCACCTGACAACCTAGAATTCCCACAACTCCTTCGCAATTTCTTTCCAATGTCTTCCTTCCTGCTGTGTGGCATCTTTCCTAATATGTTATTCCCCACTTCATCCCAATCTCCATCTTGGGCATTTTCCTTTTCACGTACAAGTTAAAAATATTCTTTGGTATTTTCTCCCCATTCAGTCTTGAAATGTGGAATTATAACCTCAAATAGTGAATTAACAATGTAAATTATAGGAATTTGCTAAAAATCAAACAAAATCTTAGCACAAGTACCTGTAGTAAATAACCACATCTCAAATGTGGTATCCTTGTTTTTCAGTTATCCACATTCATAGTAGAGTTTTTTGGTGCTGCATCACATTGAAAAAATTAAAATATTGGGACTTTTTCAACATACCGCAACATCCAAAATACTCTGAAAAACATCTCCATTCTTTGTTTATTGTGTCTTTTACACTGCAATACATTTTCCTTTCTCATACTCCACGATTACTTGCCATTCCCATTTCCTTTCTCCCATTATTTTATCCATTCCTTCTAACCACGTTCGATTTCCTTACTCCACGTTTTGCAGTTGCATACAAAACTTAATGTAGCTGTGCTGTAAAACAGCAACATTTATTTTCTCTGTCTGTCCATAAATGAACACTCCACACACAAAACATTTCATGTCACCTTTCCATTGGAAATAGTGTTAAAATGAAACAATGCGTAAACAAACAAACAAACAAACAAAGAAACAAAATTTAACATTTTAGTCCGTCATCTGTGTACTCACTAGTTTTCCAGCCAAAAATCTGTATACTTCTCTCTCCCTGCATGCTGCATGCACTTCCCATCTTAGTCTCCATGAAATCATCACAATAATAATATTTGGTAAAGAGTGCAAAGTATGAAGCTCAGTGTGTATTTTTCTCCAGCTTTTTGTTGGTTCCTCCCTCTTAGGGCTACATACTCACCTCATCACCCTTCTTCAAACAGTCTCAATCTATGATCATCCCTCAAGCTTCACACCAATACAAAATAGGCAAAAACATGGTTTTAAATATTTTAATGCTTGAGTTTTTCAATAGGTACAGTGACTTCAAAATATTCTGAACTGAATGGTAGCAAGCAAGAATACGAATATATATATATATATAATGATGACTACGACCAACGTCCACATTTTCACGTCACCTCTTTAAGTGTGTATGAATGGAAACTACAATGTTTACAACTATCTCAAATTAGAACGTACATAATCAACAATTTCCACTCAAGTTGTAACACGTCATAAATTATTTTACGACCATGTATTGTTCAACTATAACAAGAATAACGCAAAAATATCATAAAGAGTTGCATAGCACTTCGTTACATGAAAGGGGAAGACAGGTAATTAGCCTTAGTTACTCACCTTGCTTTTCACCTCAACAGTGCCGCTGTCAATTTTAAGTTGACTTTTGGAGTTCTTCGACATTGCGGAAACATTTAAGACTTCACCTCCCACTTACACCGAACATCAGAAACATAAGAACTAAATAAAACATCACACATAGGCACACTCACGACCAGAATTCTTCACATTACTTCATTTTTCAACGACTCGTCACACTAACCACGAAACGAGTGAAAATGACGTCACACGCACCTGCTCCACGCTGCACCAAACTTGGTACATTTACCGACTATTGTTACTACCTCATATTGTCTGACAGAAAAAAACAAACAAAAATCTAATAACTTTATAATATTACAATTTATTTCCCAGTACTTCAAACTGAAGCATAAATTTATTCAGGCGTCTGTGAACGAACCGGAGCTAAAACGAGCGGAGCAGATCTGAGGTGCAATGTAATGAAACCAAAGGAGTGAAGCCACAACAGGCTCACAAACATTACTGGATAAAAATATATCTATAATTTTTTTAATTTGTGTGTGAAAGTAATTGATATGTTCAATGGATCGTATGGATATGAAGAACCTAAAAGCAAAGAGGAGCGTGACGAATTTAGGAATAAATTACGTCAGCACAAGAATGAAATCAATAACCCTTGTATAAAGGTTGGTATAGAACACAGTTAATACCAACATAAAAGATAGTACAGCTAGACAAAAAATATTAATGTTTACATGAACTAGTTGCTGGACGTTTTCTCAAGGCAGGCGAATTAACTTCGCACTGTATTTGACACTCGTCTAAATGTCCTCTCATCTACGTCCAGGTTTCTAAAGTGATCCTTACCTACAGATTGTGTATCAAAATTAACTTTTGTGTTGTTGTAAGCTATATCCATTCTTAATATGATCACCCAAATTATGTAGTAAAGAGAACAAATTATGAAGTTTTCTGTATCCCATTTATTCCTGTTAACATTTAATGTCCATGCTTCACACTAGAGGGTACCTTTAGCCAGCTTTACTTCCACTTGCCTGAAAATTAAGCATGGTAAGAAACTACTTTTAATTACTGAAACACAAATTTTACCCTTAAAAGGGAAGCAGCAGTTACCCAGATTACTAACCATCAACAAGGTGTATAGTGTCACAACCCAGTAGATCGATTTCCAAACTCCTATTGCCATTAAAATGTCAATCTCATGTTCATTTATTGTTTACTGATGCAGGAAAATGATATGGTTTTCAAGTGCTTGGAGAACAACAACTATCAGCATGACAAATGTACTGACTATTTTCAGAACTACAACAGTTGCAAAACTTTTTGGGTATGTGTTTTTGAATGCCTTGGTCATTTTTAACTTAGCAGTACAAAATTAAATAAACAAAAAAAAAATGAAATACTTTTGTCTCTAGGGAAAAATCCGTGCAGAGAGAAGACAGCAGGGTAAAGTGCCTCATCTGCCTCCACTTGAGGAACGTGAAAAGATTCGAGCTCACTATGTGACAAGTAAGAAGTCTGCAAACACTTAGTGGCTGAGTTTGCAAGCAAAATGTGGCAGAAATATTATGCAATGAAACTTCATCAACTTGTATAACATTATCTAGGATCTCATCAAAGTGAAATACTAGTGAACTCTCAATTGCAGTGGTTTATTGGAAATTTTTCATACTTTAGAACTTTAGCATATATCTGTCACTATTTTCCTTACTGTCAATGATTTACTTTTATATACCAATTATTGAATTAAAGGTACATATAATTATCTTCCACAAAACTTGGTTAAGTTACTATATTATATTTTCATTTAATTATAAAGCAAAATAATTTAAACTATTCTTTTTACCAGAAAATGTTGAACTTTTCATGTCACTGTATATATAGATTTGACTGCTTTGCAAGTTACAGAAAAAGACTCAAGTAAACCACTTCATTTCAATAACTGTGTTCTTATATTTATTTCCCATGTTTTAACTTTGTTTATTTGTGTTATATGGTAACTTTTAATTTAAATTTACAATAGTGAAATTAAGAAAAGTCTATGAAGTTATCATTTGTTTATATCACTATTTCCCTTCTTTCCTTCCTGTAGTTGATAAATTTGCAAGTACAGTAATCTGGCAGTTTTTTTCTTATTGACTGATGTTTCATATTATGTAATACTGATATTTAACATGTAATTTGTGAAGTTATTTTTTCAAGTTATAAAGAAGTTATGTCACAGTACTGTGAGTTTATGAAAACTAGTACATCCTAATAGAAAAAGCATCTTTTACAATTCATAATTAGATGTTCAACATTGCCAAGGAGCACATGGTGACCATGAAAACTTGGCATTGAATCTGAGGTTCATCTAAAATTATCCAGTAAAGTAAAGAGCAAAGTTGTCCTGGGTACTTCACTAGATTATTCTAACTGATCAGTGAGTTTCAGTTTTATGTATGTGTATTTGCCCTCATTCAGCTTATCATATTTATAGATATAAATTCTGTCATGGAAAAATCCTGTTCTCTGGGATCTTCTTGAAATATTAGGCAGTTACAACTATAATTACACAAAAACTGCTGCCATGTCAAATATTAACATATTTTGAATCAGTTTTTTAAAATAATCTGCATTTCATCCAGAGGAAGAAAAATCAATCCATGCAAATTAATTTTCTTGAAATATAGTCAATATATTTTATCGATTACATGTATATTTGAGGATGAGAGATGGATTTTACATCATGCAATATGGTCTTCAGTCAGCATAACATATCTTTCTCTTTTCTTGTGTATTTAAACAATAACAAAACAGAGGCACAACAAAATGCATAAAAATTACACTGAGAATCAACCCTACAAACTACACCTGATTATGTACAAAACATAACCAGCTTTGTCATGATTAAAATAAACTTTGCACTGTATTCTTTAAAGTCCTGGAATAAGACTCACAATATAAAAATAAAGTAAAGTCCAATGCTACGAGGGTGGTTAAAATTCGAACTGGAATTTTGATCAGTGTGTCGATAGTATTATTTGTTTCATATTAGGTGGTATTTTCAAGGTACAAAAACAATACTACAGACTATACAAAATGACATTGTTGTTTGTAAGAAACAATGAAAATTCCTTGTCAAGTTTTAACTCCCTTTGTAAATACTATGCAGCTAGTGAAGTAATCTACAAACATTAACATTGGTGCTTCATGCTGAAAGAATGGTAATACAGAGAACTTGAATTTGAGAGTAAAATATTTTGTGTGTGTGTTCAAGAGCACTATACTATTCATCAAGAACATGAAAGCACTTTAAGCCAGGGTGGTCATAATAAAATTTAAGTTGCAAAATGTTTTAAGTGCTTACTGCAGAAACATTTCTATACCAGAAAATCAGTCATCTTTTGTGTAGTTTTAGTTATTCAGTTTACACCCATCATATTTTAAAATTTGTCTTCATATTATAGATGGAGATTATAAGCACATGACAGAAAACTTACACTTGGGTATCTTGAATTATTCTGGAGCTTTTCAGCCATGATGATAAATGTCACAAAGCATATGGGGCTATCATAACTGACCAGCTATAGTCACTTGCAATGCATTTAGAATGATATGTTATTTCTATGAAACTAGGTGTGAAAGTTACAGCATAATATGTAATTTTACAGGCCATATTCTTTAAATTTGTCAGCAGGACTAGTTTGGTAAGCACACTGATTATCACACTTGTAAAAGATGATTGAAGCTAGAAGAGTCAGTAGAATGCAGTGGGTTTTAAAAGTGAGCACTGATACACCACTAAATAAATTAAAGCTTTTATGGATGTCATTATTACTTAATGAATAAATAATAATGTGTCTGAACAAAGTATGGACTTTTTCTCATGAATATGAAAATACTTCTGTATGCATGTGAGAAAAACAGAACAATACACATCTGTTTGCTGATATGATGGTGATTTATGAGCCTTTGTAGCTATAAGATAGAATGATTAGAAATTATAAGCATACCTGCAAATTTTGTATAAAACAATGTTTCTGTTTAATAAACCATTGAATAAAGGCTTATAGGGGATACAGAGCTTAAGCTCAAAGTATGTTGTTTGTCTTCTGGTATAGATGTACAAAACATAGTTTTCACCTCAAAAATCATTAAATAACCACGGTAATGGTACTTAAGACTACCCTGGTTTAAAGAAATAAGTTTTAGGACAATATCCTTATAATACCTTAACTGTTTAAATAATTTTCTATTGCAATCTTTTTAAAGTTATTTCCAAATTACACAAAAGACAGAGATGTTCAAAGACTGAAGAATTTCAGATTTCATTATGCAGTATAATAAATTATATTTACAAATGCAAACATCCTGGGGTGCAAGTCATCATTAGTTAGACCTGGCATAAAGGAAAGTACTTACTTATTACAGCAAATGACATCACACAGGTATGGAAGAGAATACAGAGTATTCTGAAGCATGGAAATGTCTTTTGGCAGTTCTTTAATAAGTAATGCACATTCCTTTCTCTAGTAAAATGTTGCATACAAGGGCAACCCACCAATCATTCCATAATTATATCCAGACTGGACCATGGAATGCTGAGGTCTTTGAAGTATTTGTCTTTCTGCTTAGTGATGCCCATTCACAAAGCTAGAACATCAGATTTGCTTCTAAACATGTCATGACTACTATAATTAACCCTGAAAGAAATACTTGAATTTGTACCATTCCAGGTGGGACAAGCAATTTCTTAATAACACACGTCCTGTATAAAAATATACATTAAATGAGAGATATAAATGTATTTAATTTATATTTACTTCACTAAGTTTTCTCATTATTTTTTATTATTATCCTTTTTAATGGGACACATTCATATGGAATAGACACCATTCTCCATCAGTGTATATTTTATGCTATTTGACCTTAAATCTCACATAAAATTGTATTTATTAAAGACATAAAACATAAAAGAACTTCAGATGTAAGAAAAATTAGAAATGAAATGTTTAATTCAATGGAGAATTCCAAAAGTAAAGCCACCAGTCTTGAACATCCCTTACAATTTAACAATAGTTTTCACATATTTCATATACTTTGTAACTTAAACTATTATGCATGTGTATTACAGGTATATTATTTACACATAGGCTATTTTTTTGATAAAACAGTCATTCATTGTAGTACTACTGATACTGCAATAGTCTTAGCAAAAACAATGTACACTCAGGAACAATGAAAACACCCACTTCTGCTGTCCAGTACATCCTTGCTTGCATCCAAAGCTGGGTTCATACACACAAAGATAAGATGACCAGAACAGAAGAGCTTCTTTCACTCTCCCTACATAAAGCCTGAGTTTTATATTAAATAAACATCATTAAAACTGGATTTCAATTAACGCTTTCCAGGATTTATCACAAAATTATTGCAGAAATATTAAAAAACAAAAGAATTTCCTCTCATTGCAAAAAAAGTAATTAACTGTTAACAATGACTGAAAACGTGTTGCTCTTATTTTATTCATCTTTTCCGTCTGGGAAAAGTATTTTTTAACCGACAATCACTACAAACTTTGACAACAGATTTTCAAATAGGGAGGGTGTTGAAAATGTTAACAGGTTAGGAAATGTAATATATACAGCTAAAAAATCAATTTTGTCCAAAAAAAAAAGTGCAAGTCTTCATGTAAAGTGTCCATTATTTTTTTATTTTAATCAAAACTAGAATTTGTTGACATATTTTAGTACAACTCCCCAATATCAATTTCATGGAAATCAGTTTAACTAGTCACAAGCTGTTACATGCATACAGGCAGGTAGATGGAGCAATTTTAATAGGCACTCCACAGGGTTGCAAATGCATCAAAATGGAGTAACACACTTGAAATTGGAATGAAACCCCTATCTCATTTACCTAAAAAATTCCAATACTGAGATCTCATTGGACTTATAGAAACAAATAAGGAATTATTACGCAAAGATCTCAGTTCTGAAGGAATATATTTTTAATTCTTCCTACTGATATATCAATTATGCATGAGTATAGATCAAATTCCAAATTTAATGAAAGAAGATTTCTTTGACACCTTACATTACACTACCTAATTCTGAAAACAGCAGTTCTCAGACATTTACAAAATCACTTGATATGATGCATTAACACACAGCTTAATCTTTGGATGGTGTCTGACTGCTATGCAATTCAAAGACAACACAGAAAGAACTAATATGTGTTCTAGAACAAACAGAGCATAATTACTTAATGTTAATTTGCCATAACATATAATATTGACAAGCAATGAATATTACATACTTTTTCCAGCATAGCTTTTGAAACATTCTGTGTTCCCCAAAAGATTTACAACTCAGTGTCATGAACCTGTTATAGAAATCAAATGCAACATCCAAGGCTACGATTTTAACATATACCTTCATGTCTCAAGTAACATCACCTGAATTTCAATTAAATTTTGGAAACCACCATTTTAAAATGCATTAATATGAATAACACTAAAATAAGTTTACATACAGAGCATGTCACAACAAACATGTAATAACTCATATAAAACAATTCGTAACTTAATTATGCGTACATTTTATGGAATGGCCACAAATTGCTTCCCCACTTTTTAACCTAGCACTAGGTGAGGCGGTAAACTTTACACCAGGGAATGGGACCTGAAATTAATTTGACAAGAGGCCAGGTAGTCCCAGTCATTCTGGACATGGCAGTGAATAGAACATCCTGAAGCCCGTCAGGAAACAAACCTTCGTCATTCAACACATTACCAGTCACTTTACTCATCATGGTTCCTATTAAGTCTAGAACAGATAAATTAAAATAAATGGGTTATGGGTAGTCTCAAAATGTTGCATGTGTTCAGAGTATTGTAATTCTGCATTCCTTATGCAAAAAGTGGATATCATAACATAAAAACAGCTAATAAAAGTGCAAAAGTGTGTCAAAATTAAAAATTTGGGAACAACAGTAACAAATCAAAATTGCGTTTATGAGGAAATGTACAAAATAAAATTCAGGGAATGTTTGCCACTATGCAGTGCAGAATCTTTCGTCTTCTATCTAAAAACATAAAGATTAGAATATACAACATTATAATTTAACCACTTTCTTTGAAAAGAGTGTCTGAGAATATGGAACTGAAGAGAATATTTTGACCAAAAGGATGAAGTTACATGAGCGTGGAGAAAACAGTATAATGAGGGGCTCTATAATTTGAGTTCGTCACCAAATAATATTTGTAGAGTTTCCAAAATCTATTTATTCCCTAATCTCATAATAAAATTAATTCTTATCTGTTAATGTTGTTTCCAGATCTTTAATTTTTAAAGTTTTTAATTATTTTTTATGTAGTTATATTTTTACTTCCTGATTTTGGTTTTTTGCCATGTTCATATATTTAGTTTCATTTATTTTAACCTAGCCTATAAAAGCTCTATTTTATTCTTCACGGTATTTATATTCTCCCTTACTTACATCATCAGCACATTAACAAGTACCATGGCGATTTAGTTCGGTCTCTTCCTCATGTTTGTATTATGGGTATATGAAACACTGTTATGTATTATGGACAATCTGTACGTGTTAACACATACAGATATTATGTTTTGAAAGTCACATTTCATCTTATATGACTGCCACAGCTAAAGCCAAATTTAGAACTTCACAGACAGAAGCATCACCATTACAGTGCAACATTGTTTAATGATGAAGTCAGACTTCAATATAAATTGAAGTGACAACATAAGATGAACCACATAGAACATGGGGAAAAACATAAAACAGACTTCTTGCATCAATTGCAGTAATTTCTCCTAACCATTACTTAATACAGCTCATAAAATATACGTAAATATTTAGACTTCTGTATGCCCTCTTTCTCCCTACCTGGCCTGATTTACACAATGTCCACAAGTTTATACTAAAACATAACATTAGCATCTGTTATTTGAAAACAGTGTTAACAGTCAAGAATGTTATCTGAAAGTGAGACAAGATTCCCTATGGCTGTAAAAGCCCTTGATATGATACAATTTGTTCTTTATCATTAATCCTTTCAACACCAACCCTGAGTAAGTATACAGGTTAAGCATACTCTGCACATTGTTAGTCTCAGTATGACCTGAAGTGTCATGTACATTTATTTAAATGTTTACTCCAGGTAGAGTATTCTATATATGTAATATATACTATGCTGTCAGCAAGTGAAAGGGCTCTTTTTCGCAGTTCTGCCTTTTTCCACTATTATATTTTTGAAAGTAGCTATGGTAAACAAAAAAGTCAAGTAGTTGATTTGTCATACGTAGCAGACAATCTGTTCTGTCAATTATAACAATTAAAGGTCTTATGACTGTCCAGTTGAAGTTAGTGTCCAATAACAAAATATACAAATACAAGTATGAAAAATGTACAATTCAGAAACACAATGACAAAGTATATGTGATCAACACATCTTCATTCAGAATGACCCACTACGTATACCATAAAACTGGGGTTCTCAACCTTCCAAAACCCATGGTAACATTCACCCTTTATTACTAACTCACCTCTTGGTCATAAATAATTTATCAAAACTTCATGGCAATTTATTAAAACTACTACTACCTTACTATCCCAAACAGGTTCACATATCACCCATTCATTTCCTTTACCAAATGTGTTTATATGTTACTTGCTTAATTATTCACTTAAAATTAAATATTTAATTTAGGCCGTATTTTTCTTTATGAGGGGAATATAATATTACAAAAAGTGAAAGCAGGCAGCATGTGGCCCACAGGTTGAGAATCCCTGCCATAAAACATAATACCTACTTGTTTTTAGGAAAGAGGACCACGGCTTTTACAACAAACTGAAAGAAACTTTATATGAAATTACACTCTTTAAACGTACCTATTTTTACTAACAAAGAACATCCTAAAACCAAACACACTGGTTTTATACAAATCTGATGATGACTGGCACAAAATTCTACAAAATAAAGCAGTACTATACTTTCTATAGTACAAAATGTCAAATCTATTGCTGAAGTTCGAAAATATGTCCGAGGGACAGCACGTGTTCATAAAAAAACCGAGAAATACCACTGTAAAACAAAATATCTTCCCTAAAAATATGAAAAGCATGAGTTAAAATGGTAGCTGCAAAGATACTGACCAAATGTGTACATGCAAGTAAACTATTAAATGCATGACAGACACATGTCAAAGACCCACAGAAAATTCTTAAATAAATTAATGGAAATCTATTACAACAAACCAATAACAAAAATATTCTAAGATTAATACAAGACAATGGTCATTAATACGGAAAGTATGTAATGCTGTTCCTCCTCCAGCTGTTCTACACAAAATGACAACACCTGGAATACATTTTTACTGCAAAATACTGATTAAAAATGGGTAAAATGAGGACACTGTCCACAGTTAAAACCCAAATGCATATAAGAGCAGGTGACAAAATACCAAGTTTTACTTCTGACTGTGATAAGTGAGGAAGAGTTGAAATATATTTTATGCATATCTCAATAGGAATCATACATAAATGCAGCAGCAGATGAAGTAAATCTTGTTACTGAAATGACAACAAAAACTCACAAATAATCAACAGGTTCCATCCAGTTCCTTGCAATCTTTAATTTATTACTATATTGGGAGGGCAATTACTTCTTTTTATGCCATGACAACTATAAAAATGAATAAATACCACATGCAGGGCTTGGCCATCATCATAAATTTGTTAGTATTCACTTGTGCCCCCAAAAATGCACAGTGAGGAGGAGAGAAACTATTTAAACACTTTTAATGTCACCTCCATATTTTTAATAATCAGGAATTTGTCATTCCATAAAAGCCCATAAATTTTATTGGTCTGCAGGTTAAAATAATGTTTCTACTCACGAACCTTCAACAGTGTCTGTCAAGCACTTAAGGTCCAGTATTGTGAGCAAGTGACAGCAGCATCTGCCCCACTTCAAGTCTTAGGCACTTCTACAGAGTGCCGTCACTTGCTGTTTCTTCTACATCTTATTGTTCTTCTTAAAATTACACTACAGTGGCAGTAATAATAAATAACTAACATTACTGTGCAAGTTCCCCTTGTACATGTCTAAATGTGTACAAACACATGGCATTTATAGAGGTGTGATGATCATAAACGAAATATTACATTCCCTTGTTCGTCGTTATCATTAATTATATGTGGTATATGTTTGTATAGGTATGTGTACACAGTGTCCAGTGGATAACAGCTCAAAAGGAGCTTGGCAACAGTTTCTGACAAATTCATAAATTTCTCCACCAGAACAATGGTACTTTTAATTTAACTTTCATTTTCTCTAGGGACATCTCGGTTTTAGTTTATGTCAAAGAGTTCAACACGTGCTGTCTGCTAGTAGTCATTCGCTATGCTGATGGATGCGGAAACAACTAATCCGAAAATGCCTGCACATTTGGCGCACCTGTAACAAAACATCAAAATAAACAAAACCACATTTTAACTTCTGTTTTTATAACACAGACTGACAGTATTACTATGATAGTAGTTTGGACATAATCAACTGTCTGTTAGTGAAATTACACCAATACAGAAATTATAAAATCTGGTTGACAAAGTTGATTGAGAATTAAACTACCCCAGAACCATGTCCAACAGCATGCTTAGGTATTAATGGTATTCAAATTACAAGTTATGTAAGTTATTCACCAGCACGTACCACACAAGTTCCATAATGGACGTGTGCCACAGTTGCAATCAATGCCAAAGAGTAGAGCATGCCCAGCTCCACAGAGGCCCCAACAGACGATGGTAACATTAGAGAGGCAGCCAAGACAAGTCCAGTTGGTACTATAAGCCAGTTGAACAGTTCACAGCGCATTGACGACATCTGCGATACTATCAGTCTACACTGTAGGAAATGCGGGAAAGTGAACTGTATCAGGAATTCACTAATTAAATATCATAGGGCATTACATTTAAATATTCTGTTATACTAAAATTTTAAATGTGCTGTTCTTTTCTTCTATCCTCCTATTGCAATAATTTTGATTAGAATACTGAAAGACATATGGCATTATTCATTCACCACACAATATCCTTTCATCTGCCAATATGAAATCTGATTCATAATCACACTCTATGCCCCCTGCAGAAAGGCACAAACCAATTAACACCAATCATCTTAAACTTCTCACTGTCCAGAATAATTTTCTGATGACAGTTTTTGTAAAAATAAATCACAAGTACAAGTGAGTGTCATAACCTAATTTCAGTGATGTTTATAAAATTATATAACTTTCTTAAAACAACGAGACCTAGAATTACAAGTTTATGGCTGTAGTTCTTCCATTTTTTCATAAAATAAACATTACAAAGAAAATCATAATTCTGACGTATTTATACAAGAATCAAACACCAAACTGTCAGCAACGTCTAGGGAACCAACTAATACCACTTTCTTGTGCCATATGATTGGAAACAGTCCACCCCATGGAGTGGAATGTGACACGATCCATTCTGCAAAGCCTACAACAATTTCTTAGATTTGCAAAATCAGAATTAAATTTTGTTAGTGGAAACATAAACAGAAACATTCTCATGGTATTTATAACATGAAAATTAATACTCACGCTGTTGATTGCATATGTCAATATAAAAATAAAAATAATGCAAAGCAAACTGCATGAAACTATAATTCTATGCTTCTGAGCAGTGGGGTATGTTCATGTATATTATAACATTACAGTTCCTGCTGTAAATATGTTAAAATGAATTAAATTCAGAACCTGAATTAAATTAACCAAAACTTAGCTAGTGAAAATTTATTCACACCACCACTTCATCTTCTTGAGCGCCAGATGTCCTGCTTTTGATAATAGGGGTCAATAAGCGAAAATGAGCTTGAGAGGTGAAATTTAAGAGATGTATCCTACACCTACACTCTGAGTACTAGCTCTTGCCATTCTTCCCACAAAGTACTTACATGTTCATTTCTTTTTCTTCCACTTTATGCAAGTCATCTATATATGTACATCAATCACACTGACTTATTTATTTCTTTCTTTCCTAATAATAATCATTTTAGCAAAAATTGTGTCACATATACACTCAGATATAAACAAGCAGTGCAGCTGAGTCGCCTATGTATTCTACGGCCAGCCAGTCCCTATAAATGTAATAAATTCCTTGCATTCCAAACAGATCATGATCTTGTACACGTAGGCAAAACTCATGGTCCACAGATCACATGCAGTCCTCTTTGATGTCTTATTCAGTATGCTTCAGTTCTCAAGTGATAAAATTACATGCTTCTTTCCAAATTGACATGCACAAATAACCTTAGAATGCTGATGCACAGCTAAACCCAAAGATTTCTACCACGTCACCTTTTTTAAGTGGCCCTTAGTAGACACTGAGTTTGACATGGCCGAATCCAGGATGATCACAAAGCAATATGTCCCACTTACACAGATGTTTGAGAAGATGGTCCCAGAAACCAGGTACACACATCTTGGATCCAGATTTACCACATCTGCAGGAGAGTATATAACCCACAGCGTGCACACAACAAAGAAGAGTGTGACAGGTGCTAACGGCTTCACTGCCTCCCAAAATGGCCGCATCTTTCCTGTTCCATCCCGGTATGACCTACAATAATAAATTGCAAATGGTATCAACATAATACTACCTATGTTCATGAACATACAAGTGATATTTCTATTGTTATTGTTGTCACTGGTTCTCTTGTCATTATGGTTCATCATTATCATTATAGCACACCCTCCTGTTCGCACACGGCAAAACTGTGAAGTGTGTTCAGACCTTACGGGAAAGATGAGGTTAGGGAAACCAAAACCACATGACACATGATACTTAATATGTATAATCAATTAATAAGCATGGAAGCATAGGTGTTGGTATTTACTCAGAGGAAGTCAGCATTCCTAGCTGAAAGATATCAAAGTGATCAAAGGGCAGCAATCAGTTTTAAAAATTGCTAAAAGTACAGCTGAAGTACATTCAACGTGGCATGATATGTAAGCAGTTACTGAGACTGGTGTGCAGATGAAAGTTGTAGTGTATTTACTCCATGTCTCTGCAGAACAGCTATTGCAAAGAGAGAAGGGCCTGCACCACAATGCACAAATATTACCAAAATAATTTTTGTGAATAAGCAATATCGCAATGCGCAACCCCTCAAATGAGGGTCTGCTGTATAATCAAGGGCAGTCAACAGTATTATTAATAAAACGGCAGGGACTTCCTTGTAAAGTTTATAGTTACTTAGCCGGTCAACTGTCTGCTTTATTGGAACCTCAAAATTCATTACTGTATTCACAGAGACTTATCACTAAACTCTACAGAGAGCCAGGTGAACCCAGTTCATCCCTTAACATTCTACTCCTTCAAGATTAATTTTAATATATCATCATATTTACAGCTTGATTTCTTACTCTGCATAAGAATTTACTTTAGTAGAAAGTTTTTAAGTACCAGCATAGTAAATATTTATGAAGAAAATATTTTGACAATTATTTTGCTCTAAATAATAAAATATTCTCACGTGATATCTGTAAACAGCTGTAACAACCAACTGTTTATATTTATATTGGAATTTATTACTGTATTATGACATGTTCTATATCCTTGGCTTAGTACAAAGGATCTATGGGATGTAAATAAATTCTATTTAATTCTACTGTACCATTGAAGGAACTGTCAAACTTCCTGCTAACACCCTACCACATAGAACTTGCCCTCTTGATCTAAAATGCATTGATATACCATCCCATACAGGTGAAATACCATATGTAAATGAAAAGGACCTTTTTAATGTCAGTCTGAAGACACACCTGCATATTCTGCTTGTTAAAAATGTCATGTATTGGGGCCCAGATCTTCCATTTAAATTAAGATAGAGATCGGACAATAAAAATCTTCTTGGCTACTCATTTTATCAGGTGATGACAATAAGAATGTGTGGAATCTTACCTCCACACCTTCATATACCTTTGAGGTGTGGTGCTTTTGCACTGGGGCAAGTTTACCTTTACCTCTAGCAACTCAAAATATGTATATTTGACATAAAGTATAATGAAAGACTGTCAAAATGTGTTATGACTAATTCTGTGCTATATTATCCATAAAGTTGACATTAGTTTTAGGAATGGCAATGATTCATAATCTTAACTTACTTATATATATTCCATAAACACATGGGTAGGTTTGATACAATGGCACATATGTAGAATGTTAGTTCAAACATGTGGCCAGCTGATATCCCACCTGGCAAGGTGAATGACCAAACCTGATGGCCAAATATTGATGTAACTATAAATATAAAAATGGCTACCTGAAAAACATCAACAAAAATATTATAATAGAAGAACTGGCATTAATACACAAACAGCAATAAATCAAGGCCTTAAAATAGCATAATTAAAATAAAAATACACATTCTTAATTTACTTTCTGAGGTTCCTCATAATTTGAACCCTGAACTGTGGACCATTTACTCTGTACATAATCCTCCCAATGATGGCTTCAAATTTACTAATCCACCTCCAGCAACAAGAGTAATTTGCCACATTCCAAGCACAGTGGTCTAAAAATTTTATTGTATTTCCTCGACTTTAAGACACACCCTTGATTTAGTAATAGGTTTTTAGGGAAAAAAGATGTTATATTGATTCACATATGCAATAAAACGTAAGAAGCACCCTGATTTCAGAAACTTTAAAACAAAAGAGAAGGGGGAAAAATGAGAAGCTGAAACAGGACATATACCCCCTATTCTTTATTACAGTAAGTAATGGAACACAGGAATAAAAAGAATTATATAGAGTTGTACATTACTTTTCCATACATAAAAATTATTTACAGCACTTCACTAAAAAATGGTACTGGTGTAATAATATCACAGTTCAAACTATGTAGTTTTTACTTCCATAGCTAGATGACACATGCAAGTACCTTATGCAATTCCTTGAATGATCAATCAACTGCCATTCATTTATTTACATGCAATATTTCAAAACATTAGTCTAGTGCTAAAAATAGACAGGCTAGATGGTAAGCCAGCAACAGAGTACCTAGGAGTGAACAGGTCAAGATGACTTTATAGCTAAAGAGCTTATTATGAGCTGTATGTAACAAATGTCTTTGAAACTTATGTAATAGATCAAATTAAATGTAAATCAATGTTACATTAATGTTAGTATAACCAAAAGTAGAACAAGAAAATTAACCCCATAGAAGCAACCTGCAAATCTTCACACAAGACAGATATTTCTGCCTGAAATAATGTCAGCAAAAACAATGAAGAAATACCTTTGGTAAATTACATATAGACTAATTTATAGTGATAAAATTTTAACAAAAGTTCCAACTTACCACCATTGAGGCGTCATAACCCCAAGGCAAGAAGAGAACACCCGTAATGTGTTTCTCCCAGTGAGAGAGATAAAAATTAACAAATACATTCCATAGACAGAAGTACATTCGGAGAGGAGGTATACTGTTCACCCCACGACCAAACACAGAGAACACACAAGTTGGGATTAGAAATGCTGTCCATGAGTCCAGCCCATGGTCAAACAGCTCACCGAGGGGGCCACTGGTCTGGGTCCGTCGGGCCTGTTTCCCATCAATACCATCTGCAGCACATTCAAAGATAAAATTGATATGACAGAGCCCTCTGAATCATGCAACTTACCATAAAAGCAATGCTTCCAAATTATTTTACCAATTGGATATAACAGCGATACTGAATGTTAGATTTTAACTTTTCCTGAATGCTCTGAAATTTTTTACTGAGGGAAACAAATATAATCTTTATCCTTTACTGATAGATTTTCTCACTCTTCAATATAATTATCACTACTACTGTCTTTACTTAATACATTGTCTAAATATTCTGTTATTTCATGAAACTGTATCAACTACTGAGGATAAGTAAAATCAAATAAATATGATAAGTGACGAGAATGATGAACTGGGATGAATGGAATGTGGCTGTGGCCTGTTTCAAGATATCACCCTGACATTTTCCTCAACAATTTTAGGAAAACCATGGAATAACAATCATGACATCTGGTTCTTTGATGAGGTTCAACTTTGGATCTTGATTGTGAACCATGTGTGTTTCTACTGCTTGCCAATACAACCTTCTGTTTCCACATCTGTTGTATCAGCATTCACCTAAAGACTGAGGAAAACCACAGAATGCTGTCTGGCATCACTCTGAGCACAGAGGAGAAGCAATAGAAGCATAATGTTGTGTCAGAAATTTCAGAAATGTATGGAGGACTCAGAAAGAAGCATTATCAGAGCCATGTTCATTTTAGCCTTTTGACTGTTTTGATTCGTATAACTCGCCTTACATTTGTGCAGACCCCATGTTCATTTTAGCCTTTTGATTGTTTTGATTTGTATAACTCGCCTTACATTTGTGCAGACCTGTAAATCACATCATGTATAATGTATGAACCCATGCTGGCACATATTTTCAGTCTAGTCTTTTTTCCACACTTTTGCTGGATGCCTTCACAGCCACTTAACAGATGGTGCATCATTATCAGTCAGTTACACTGTAAAAGTGTACGTAATATTCTGACAGAACTAAAATTTAAATTCTCTGAAAAAATATATTATTTCCTCTCAATGTACACACGCACATTTAGAAACATTATGTTATTTAAATGATGTGAATGGTTCATTAGTCAACTCACCTAATGTATACGCTAAAAATATATTAAGGGCTGCCACAGCCCACACCCATTGAGGAATTGCTGGAACGTCTGAATGTTCATCACTTGATGCATAGAAATTATAATCATAATATGAAAATATCATGAAATTGAGAACCGTAAACAGGAATCCAGCAAATGTCAACAGATTTGGTGCAATCCATTTTGGACACCACTGAAAGATGGGAAAACATTATGTACACATAAAATAAAGAGGTTAATGAAAACTTTTTATCTGGAGGCATTTAGCCTCACCCAAAAATCTTCAAGTCCTCCACATTTGCCAGTACATATATTTAAAGCCATCTGATAAGTCTATAAACTAGATTGATTAAACATGCTCAAATACATAAAAAAATAAAAACTCAGTGTTAAATTTAAATTCATTTCATTTCATCACTTCCAAATATTACTTGAGAGCATATTCACATTTCAAGCTAATCACTTGATAGGTTAGATCACATAAAGTACCAACATGAAGCAAACTTCTGCAATGTGAACATTTAACTTACTTCAACAACATAGTTCCAAAAAGGATGCATCACATATATACTCAGCGGACTAGTATCCACGGCACTGTACTGAAATACAAACAAGACATGCTTATAATTAAAAAACAAACATTATTAAATAACCAATGAACTTGAACATCTGGAACACAGCTGCTACCTTGCTAATAAAAGGTTCAGGAAACAAAAGATGTGACAAAAGATCAAGTCAAAGCATGGTTCTGAACTTAACCTCTTCTGATTCACAGATTAGTAAACATCAGTGGGTTTTCATAAGATCCATATCCTAGCTTTCTCACACTGTACAGTACAAATAATAAACTACAATATAACTGCAGCCAACACACCTAAACATCTTTACTTACACACAAAACAAATGACTTTATATGGTATTATACATCATAATCATTCACACTGAACATTAATAATAAGACTTACACATGAAAGTGTACAAGTGTGTGTGCACGCACACATACGAACAGACCCTACCCCAAGTCAGATAAATTCAGTTCACTCTTCACAACCCATTTCTGTAAGGTACACTTTAATATTATTTTCTTATCTATGCCCTATGTATTCAGACTTGGTATATGCCTTGTCTGTCTCATCAAAGAAAGGATTAACATGATTTTACTTATTATTTATATTACTCATGTTGTAAGAAACTATTCCAGTCTATTTTTAAAATAATGTGAAGTTTGTGAAAGTCTATAAGAGCTTTATTGTCTAAAGATGGCTGTCTTCTGGGATGTAACATCATGATATGTGTATCAATACCTACCAGACTGCACACTGCACAGCACTACATCCCAGAAGACAGTCTCGAACAAGGTTTGCATAATTTTTACAAAAGTTCACAATTGCAATGTATGTTGTTCCTTCTAAGTTCACTTTCTCTCCTTGCTGAAGAATTATTTTTGCTTTCCTACTAGTGATACAATGAATTCAATATGTTCCCTTAAAGTGTGTAGTAAAGAACATTCAGTCTGAAGATGGCTGTCTTCTGGGTTGTTGCACCATGTAAACTTCTATCAGACCACACGATGCAACAACCCAGAAGACAGCCATCTTCAGACTCACTGCAGTGACAACCTCAAATCCTGCAAAACATTCAGTCTGTGTCTAATGTGTACAGGACACACCATGTTCTGAAAGAAACTGGAGAAATTCTGACAACGAATTAGGTCCAGTGGCATACTCTTGTCATGATCACGATGAGCTTTAGCATTAACAAAAATTTCTTGATTGAGAGAATAACAGTAATTTTCTAAACAAAGACCATGTACCATAATACTGATCACAAAATGAAGACACATCACATTCAGACTGTAACAAAGTGTGATTTCCTGGTCTAATTGTGTGTGAAGGAACTTGTACAGCACATTTTTACTGTCCTGTTAGTGGAACATAGCATTTCAGAAAATTAATAATTCACTATCAACAGATAAGGATGGGAAAATATATGTTTCTAGTATCTGTCAAGTATGTTGGCTGACTGCCAGATACCAAATCAAAGTTCATGGCCCTAGTCTCCTGACTTAAACTGTCTTTAACTCAGTAATGTCTGGTACTGTGCCCCTCTGTCCCTTTTATTGGAATTAGGTTCATAATACAGCTATCTAAACTAGGAAACTGCACTTCAAGAATGATAGGGAAATCTAAAGCAGTAAAGACACACAGTCAAAAATACATTATAAGGTCAGAAAGCCCTTAACAGCAAATAATCAACCAAGCAATCTATATCAAACACTTACTTATTATCATGATCTTCAGGGACCTTCAATATCCTGAGAGCGAGGATGAAGATGATACAGATTGACACACTCCTTATGAGTAAACCTACATGACGGGACTAGACCAGGAAGAAACGTGCAAGAGTGTTTCTCAAGAAAATAATGGTTTCTCAGATAACCAAGAAGTTTCCTTCAATTTATGGAACCCAAATTTTCATTATGTGTTCACATTATTTCCTGTTCCGATTATTAAGATTCATTTTTATACTATCCTCCTTTCTATACCAAGGTCTTCTAAGTCATTGCTTTCCTTAAGATTTTCAGAGAAATTTGTGCATCTTTCTTGCTTCCCCCATGGAAACATAAGAGTTAGCAGGTGAGAGATAAAGTTTTATGTACCCATAACGTAGGCAATAGATTGACATGCAGGGCAAATTAATTCGAATACATTTTCGTATATTAAGGTATTTTACATTTGAGGAAAGTTATCGTGACACTGCAAATTTAGCTTGAGTAAGAACATCACTTTCGCAAAATAGCTTTTGTAAGCTTACCTCAACCTAACCTCAAAATGCACATTATTACAACGTAGTATTACAATATGCTCATACTATGAACGAAAGAAGTAAACGGCGGCAAATATATTTCACTGCTAGCGTACAATTACCTTATAATTTTCAAATCCAGATAAATGTTCCTGGCTTAGGTACTGCACTTCCATTTTTCTTTGTACGTTTCCTTTCACTATTATATTATTTTTATCCAGTTACCGGAAGAATGCACTCAGATTTATCATAGGACCAACGCATTTCTTTTTTGTGTCACATTTTATTATATAAAACACATCTATTACCACAAGAGGCATGCACTACCTCGGCAAGCGAATAAAAAAACACAGCACAAAAATGGACAAAATTGACCACAGATGAACGAAAACTACTGACCACACAGCACAAAAATGGACAAAATAGACCACAGATGAACGAAAACTACTGACCGCAATTCGATTTGACTTAATGTTTCTATTGTTTTAACACTATCATACTTTGGCGCTATTTGACATTGTTACATCGGCAAATGCGAACTTCACACAGACGATGTCAATCACGTAAGAATCGCGCACATAAAGAACGTGGTAGAAATATAAGCCAGAGCAGGGTGTTTCTGGGACTGATGCAAATTACCGCGTACTGACGGTTCCGGAGAAACTGACGTAAATACGTTACCGTAATGTAATGAAATGTAATAATTCTTATATAAGATAAGTACTTGTGATATTATAAAACGTTTTTATCAGCACAAAATTATCTAGTCTACGACGCACTTCTTCTACAAGCGATTCACAGCTCAGTTCTTTCCGCAATAACGAAAGCGGATTGTTGACTGCAGTAATGTAACACAACAATGCACGCAGTTCATATAAAAGCTGACTATTTTTGTAGGTCCATATTTACACATTGTTGATATGGATCTTACACAAATTCGTTACGCTTTTTTGCCGAATGACCCTTCCGTATGGACGTATTTACGTCAAAAGAAATGTGCATGTAAAAAAACTCCTGATGTAGTCTGCAGATAGGAAACGTACATTTTCAACGAAAATTAAAAAAAATGGCTGTCTTCTAGGTTGTAGTGCCGGGTAGTCTCGTAGAAATTTACCGTCTTTTCAGAGGACCTTGCTGCCTTGGTCATCAAGAGATACCATTAATTCCTATTATATCAATGTCTTTCATATACTAGGGCAGAACGCTCCTTTCGGAGTTCCTCGGAGGGGTTGGGCAAGTTTTTAAAAAGCAACGAACCCCTTCGGGGGGTTGGTTGCGTTTTAAAATCTTGAGTAAGACACTAAACTCGGCATTGTTGATGACGTAATTTATTGACGACAACGAGGAATCACAAATTTTTATAATAGATTCTCCATTTATTAGACTCATGTTCTGCAACAGCAGCGCAAATTACCCTTTTTCCTTTCATACAATAATTTAGATGGCTCTTAGAAAAACTATGGTTTATTCTGCTAACCCCCCCCCCCACACACACACACACACACATTTTCATTTACTGAAGATTTTATATTTGTTCTTTTGGTTTACTCAATCCTACCGACATTAAAACTTTACATACTACACTTTTCCCTTGCCCATTTACTTACTGAATTTTTTCTTTTGCAACCACCAAATAACCACTAAACACATATCACTACCATATTTCCTCTATGGACTTCACTGCTTATATCTAATAAAATGCAATGGAATTAGCTTCATGTCATCGCATCATATAAAGTCCAAATGGATGGAAATACGAATGTCTACAAATTATTCTTGACAATTAAAGCGGTTTTTTTAAGTGCTGAAGTTTGCTACTGCAACTCAATGTTATTAATTTACTGCACACCCACATTCTAAATTATCATTTTTAAAACACTCCCCATCCCCACTTTTGTACTGAAATGAAGAGTTTATAGACTAGGATAAAACTAGTCCTGTATTTGATTCTAGAGATTAAGAAGTAAATAAAATATGTAATTAACTACACTTTATTAAAATATATACATACATATATATATATATTATACATTTCTCATTTACTACTTTCTGGTAAATTTTAAAACCAGTAAATATTCACCTCTGACCTTACGCTCCTTAACAACATGCATAATAAAACCCAGATCATTCATGAGATGCTTTATATCTTCAGGACAATTTTCTGAAATTACAACCAAGTAGAAGACACCACATCGACTCAGAATATCTGGAATCTTTGGAAACAGTTGGTCCATAACCTGTTGGAGACACAAGACAACCCAAAATAAAAATCAGAGGGCAATGTACACAAAGTTTAACAATGACAAATTGATAATGACATGGACTGTAATGGGGAAGTTGGGATCTTAATGGATTATATAGATTTGGGTCAAGGTCAAGACAGGAAGACTGACAAATCAGAACCAAGAGAAAGAAGCTGGAGCCAGGAACATGAAAGTGATCTTCAAGGGTCACCAGATATAAAGGCCATGAAAACCTCCAGTTATACATGTGGCTCCTGTTCATTCATGACACGCAACTTGCACTGTGCAGAATGTAGTGAGCACTGGTTTTAGACACCAGTCTCACAAGAACTGTCTGAAGAAATGTATGGGAACCTTAACACTTTCACAGTAAGCTGACTAGTGAAATCTTACAGAATGCCCATTCTAAGAGTTATGCACCCTTCTACCTCAAACTTATCATGCAGCCTTGGGATGGTTAAATGTCATATTGAAACATTAGAATTATTGCTTCCTGATGCCATAGAGCTACATTAATTTATCTCACCATTACAATATTATGTTTTATGAATATCCAAAATGTGTAAATATATTTTAGTGACAGTGCATACATCAAATACACCAATAAAAATAATTTTCCAAACCAGTCTCTAACTTCTTTACCTCATCCACAGAACTATTTTGCCAACTGTAAGAAATGTTGATACACTGATGTCAATTGTGAGACATTCCACAAATGAAGGTTTAATGGTAAAAATAAATGTGTGTAGACCAAATATTGTATGAAATTGAGGTTATGTTTGAGTAAATATGGCCCAACAAAATGATCACTACATTTTTCTCGAATAGCAATTACATACTTATTCAAGCAGACATCAAATTACCAACAGAAAGAATGAATATTCTATATGGATTTAATTTAACATTTGACTTTATTTATATCCATAGTAACAAGTCCAAGTTTATGTAACACAATATTCTTGAAATACATTTTTGATAAATACAAATTTTAAAGTCTGAGGTTCTCATAATGTTGGTGATGTTGATGTCAGTCTTCTGCATTGTAACACTGTATAGGCTTGTATACAGATACTGCTGTTTTCAAAGAAAATATGCCTTTGTATTCAGGAGTGAAGATGGTGACAAGAGCATACACTGTTGCAACCCAAAAGATCAACATTAACAAAATATATTGATACATAAATCACTAACTTATCCATCTTGTGCTGTACTTACTTCTCGTCCTCTCTCTCCACCAGCCCAAGCTCTTGTAAGATCTCCGTACATTTTGTTCCCCAAAATTTCTTCAGATGGTGTTACAACATATGGTGGATTGAAGATCAATACATCAATTTTGTTGTCCAAGTGGAATCCTGACATCAAATCCATAGCAACCACTTCCACATCAGTCCCATTCAACTGTGCAGTCTTTTGTGTCACTTTGCATGCGACCTGATTAATGTCAACTGCAATATAGAAGCTGGTTCTACCAAGAGCTTTTGCTACTGCAGTGATTACAATTCCAGAGCCACTCCCCACCTCAACACACACAGTTGGTTTTATGTTTTGCAACAATGCCAGATCTTCCTCTAATGCATCAATGAGGAGGAAAGTGTCTTCCGCTGGTTCATACACATGGTCATATTCTATTTTGGACAAATGAGATAACGAGGGTGTATCCATACTGATTATGGATATACAGAAGTTAAAAAAGGTCCTTCCAGTAGTGAAATATATGACAGAAACTAAACTTACTCCCACAAAAGCTTGTGATTTATATAAATATTGTTTTCAATTATAATAAATATTACCTAAAATGAATACCATTCTCCCAGCATATTTAATTTATTTTCAATTTAACATTTAGCATGTTCCACAGTGTTTGGAAATGGCTGAAATGTGTTAAATTTGTATGTCTTAACAAATTAGTCCATACTTAAAACCCACCTTTGTATGATGGGTGCCAGATAACAGTAACAAGAAAGGAACTCCAATAACAAAAGTAATAAACAATAAACATCTAAATTCTGTCAGCCTCCCTTGGAGGTTGGGGTGGGGGAATGCACCCTTTATGCTATAGTAAAGAAATGAAACCAAAGTTGATTATTAGTTGTGGTTTCAGTTACTCACTAGCTGTAACTTGATGCTTCAGCCCCTTATATTAATAGAACTTCCACACAAAAGCTTCCTGCATATATCATGGTACCTTACATAGATCTATATTTTAAGGAATGGCAGGATTTTTGGATATGCTTCTTCTATTGGATGGAAGGATTTGTAGCTTCAAGGGGTGTGGATGTAGGAGATGGCTCTAACAGAGCTCTTCGTCTTGACTGTTCCCTCTCTATTTGTATATGTACTTTATTCAGGCGATCCTGCAAAAGAATATACATAAATTTAAAGCTTTATTTTTATACTTCTTCAGCACAATGGCAGGAGAAAGGAGCTCTACTCTACTTACAAATACTGATATACATTAGACAAAGCACTGCAAAGTAAGGTGGAACCAAAATAAATGTAGATAAAAACATCAAAATTATTAGTGTTTTCCAAAATACAAATATAAATGCATTCACATTTATTTCTCACCTAGTGCATGGCATCATTTCTAAAAGTTATGAGCCATACATACTAACTTCTAAATGAAAAGTGACCATTCACAAAGTATGAAAATTCAAAATATTAAAGTTAAATCACAACTAAGACCGCCTATCAAAACATTCTGAGACTGATGTATTTATTCAAGAAACATGATGACTGAAGAAGTTCTGATAAGGCGAGAACACTACTGCGCACTGGAAATCACTTGCAAGTAACCCCACCACTACAACAGCTGCACTCAACGTACGCAAGGGCATGTTTAAGCACTTCACTGTATGTGTAAAGATTCATGTTAAATTTGGTGAAATAGGTTTAAAAGCACACAATGTTACAAACAGAATTTGATGACGAAGCATTAAGCCACACAACGTTATGATAGCTTTCCAAGTTTAAGAAAATCCGAACATTAGTACCGGAAAGTCATCCGTCAATATTCATATATAAAGCAACAGTCTCACATATAAGATTTAATTAATTTAATGGTAACTGTCCTTTGTCAATTCATAAGGTTGCTAACTAAACTGGTATATCATAAAAGTTGTAAAATCAATCCTCACCAATGCTTTAAGAATCTGGAAAGTGCAGGGAAAATTTGTTTTATGGTTACCATCTGAGGCCATAATGAACACTGCATGCCTGTAAATCTCAATCTCTGGTCTCGTACCACAAAAGATCCAAACTTTCTAAACACTATGACCGGTGATGATTCTTGTATATAAGACTATGATCCGAAAGAAACCCAATAATCATCCCAATCTGACACCTTATAAAAGCATAGCAGCTAAGATAACATATGTTATTGGTATTTTTGATCACGAAGGCCTAGTTCATAATGTGCACCTTATTGAAAGTCAATAAGTGACTGACATATTTTATTGATGGGTTCTGGCATATTTGTACTATTCAATCAAGGGTAAAATCTGTAAACTTCAGAAAATGTCACCTGGCCTTCAGCATGGTGAATAAGTTTTGAGTTTGGTAATTATTACCCGGCATAATTTTAGAAACACTGCTTCCAGAAGTTATGTCAACTTTACCTGTACAGTCTGCAATATATTGCTGACAACAGTTACTTTTAACTTTGCATTTACGAGTTTCCTAATATACAGATCAATATCCAAAGGACATTGTTGTGATTCTGAAATCTTCTTTAGTTCTTCAGACAGAACTTCAATTTGTTGCTTCAACTCTACTTGGCTGATTCTGTGAAGAAAACAAAACATTACAACCGAGCAGTAACACAAGAATTTTGCCTTCGGGACAAGAAACACATTTATCCAATATAGGAAAGATTTCATAGTGGTGAAAAGGTGGGTCATCTAGTCATGTGAGAATATAATTTAATGAAATAGGGTAGGAGGGTGTTGATTGGAGTCATCCTGCTCAGGGTTGGGACCAATTAAATTCTTGATAAGATGAATGGTATTAGTTTCTCAAGAAGGACTATACCCTATGAGTGTAGGCAATTACCAACATTTCAGATACACATACTACCTCATTCGTCTGGGTATTGAAAACAAATTAAAATATATCATCAATAATAACCTACACATTAATTACACACAACTGTGGGATTTAAATTTTCCATCCAAGATAACATTTTTACATGTACCCGCGTTCCTCATCAAGTACTCCCAACATTAAATCGGCCACAGCGAAATTTGTAAGTAGGGCATTATAGGTTATGTAACATTAGAAATATGAAAATACAATAGAAATTTTTATATTACCGTGTAGCTCGTACTCTTTCATCTAACTGATCTATTGTGGGCTTCAGTAAACACATTAAACCTTCAGCCAATGTATCCCGCGTAGGATTTTCGCAGAAATCTTCAGTTTTGTCATCTATAGACGTCGTAGTACTCTCAGTGTCCAAGTCCATGATTTCGCATATAAAACAGTATGACAAGAACCACCACCCATCACAGATTAACCACTGTACTCTGTGAATACGGGTACAGGTGCCAAGGATCACAACAATTTTACCACCAGCGAAGCGCACGCTTGCCATAAACTATGAGTGAGTAATATGATTCTGTCATTTAACTTAGGTACATGTTAAAATAATTTTACTTATGTCAATAATGTCTGAATGCCTTCACTTCAAATATGAAGTTACAGAAATCACGTTTAAAAAGTACATAAGTACTAAATCTCTTTAAATTAATGATGTCGACAAATTACATTTCACAGAAGATTGATATGTGCTGTCACCTACAGGACGAATGGATAACCACTACAATAAAAATTGCAAATCATGAGATTAGGGAACTGAGGGCACTTTTTGGGAAACTGTGACCCAAATATGTCAACAAGAACGAAACTCCTTGACTGCTCGATCAGGATACAATTTTTTAAACATGCAGGTGACACTAACCAAGTGGCCAGAGTTCGAGGGCCTATAAATACAACATTCAAAAAATTCGTTACATTCAGGAACACAAAATTTTCGTCGAACAGTGATGTATTTTGGTCACTTTTCCCCAACCCCTTAGATTTTACTCAAGAACCAAATTAACGACTAAAACAAACTCCATGGTGCTAAGTCTTTCTTGAGGAGTTAGTAGTAGCTCATCTAGGCAATAAATATACCCTACAAAAATATAAACAAGGTTCGTTGAAAAATTCTTTCATTTAAATAATGTAATAAACTTAAAACTGCCTCAGATGTGTGTGGTTTAACAATGGTGTTTTTATGCAGTTCATATCAGATAAATACCAACCTGTTTACGCTATTTAGCTGTGTATTCTAACTGCATGGTATTCCAAGGACAGTTGATAAGTATTTAGCCGGTCTGATTTTCTTTTCCTGCTTTTATGAAACACCAAGGTCCACCACCAAGTCTACAAATGCTGGCTTATGGACACTACTTCGACTAATTCATCCCAGTTAACATCCTCACACTATTTCGGTTTTATATAAATTGTAGTCTCGGTAGATTTGATGCATAACAAGACCCAATGATTTCTACTTTAGTTTGTTGGTTACTGGCTAAATACGTAGGAATAAATATATGAAAAAATAAAACGATGCAGGCTTTTCTAAAAAAGTTGCCCCAAACCAAAATTTATAGAAGTTTATATGTACTACTGTAGTTCAAATCTGATCCGGAAATTTTAGCAGCGCTTCAGCAAATCATCTTGTTCCATATTAGTTGTATCGAGATACTTTCCATCGATATGAACGTAATCTATTTTATTCTTGCAGTCCCACAGAACAGAAGTTTCAGAACGAGTTACCAGCTAACAAAACACCGAGAAACAAAAGCACGTTTCGACCATGAGCCTCCATGAGGAAAACAAGATAAATGTCTTTTTTATCTTTATGTTAAATAGGTATTCAAACTCAAACTGTGTCACGTAAAATTTCAGGTTTTCAAGGCGATGAATATAAACATGACTTACTTCAAAGATTTTAGAAGAAACAAATAGATAATTTTGTATGTTGAATGATTTATTGATCAACTAACTGCATGCATTACATATTACGTGGGTAGTTCAGTAATCAGTAAATTTACAGCACATATGACCAAAGAAATTGTTTCTCAACAGATACATGTGTTAGTACGAAAAAAGAAACCGATTAATCACGGTAGCCATACGGACCTTCCCATGTATTAACCATGGTAGTTTATTTCAACAAAGTGGTCTTAACACTTGTTTCCTTAACATTAGTATTCCATTTGATTTCAGAACTGTTGGCATATTTTTCTTTCCTTTTCCTTTATATATTTCTTCTTCAACTGTTACGAATTCCAGTCCTGCCCTTCTTCAATGGAAAGAATATACGATTTAGTAAGAATGTTAATTATGAAAGTATAGACAGTGTTTATATTTGCTGTAATCTCGGTGATAATTCGAGCTACGACAGGCAGTTTTAATATGCGATCGAAAACACTTTGTAAGACGGTTTTATTCCTACCACCGATAATAACAGGATATTCTTCATCAGAAGAAGCTACTGTTACGAATTCCATTAAACACAATACGGCCAGCAGCAGCAGGACCATACGCGCTGATGACTTCATAACCTGAAACATTATAAAGCATTACTATTAAGAGGTAGTAACGGGAGCCTGGGAACATGCCATGAAGAGGAGCTTTATATTTAATACTCTTCTCTAAATATAAATAAGGTGATCAGATCAAGGAAGATGAGGTGGGCACGGAAAAAAAATTAGACGTAAAACCAGAATGGGAGGAACTACTTGGCAGTTCTAGACGTAGATGTAGGATAATATCAAAACAAATCTTAAATAGTCTGTGATAATGTGGACTGGATTCATTTAACTTAGGGCAGAGATCTCTGGTTCCCGTGAACACAGTAATGAACGTTCAGATTATATAAAGGGCAGAGGAATTTCTGACTAGTTCTCTCCTCCTCACGTAGTTATAAGATTGTTTCTTAATGTTTCACTGACACTTATTTACAGCATGGCAAATTTAATGTGGCTTGTATAAACACAGCCTTCTAATTACTCTCTGGATCTGAGTTTTTGGATTATATATGTATATATCATATGGACACTGATCACGATTACGACCATAAATAGTTCAATTGTGCAGCACTTAAAACAACATAAAATTTCAATCCTTAAAATATGTTATCTTGGTAACAAACCTTACCTCTAAGCTTGTAATTACTCGTTCTATGTGCCAGCACGTCTGACAAGTAAACAACCGGACTGAAACTAGTACTGCAACCGAAAATAATAGTTGGTGTGTTCATTTACACGACTTTCAACACCGCTTACAATGTTATTTCAACGGAGCATATCTACAAGGACATTTGAAACAAGTCGTTAGCAAATATTTAAGATAGTCCCAAAGTCTTCTATATCTATATATTCTCTGTAGACAAGAAGCATGCAATCTAAAAGCTCATTCTAAATGATGTCCTTAGACACTTTCAATGCTCAAGCATAACTTACAGAAATAACCAGACCCAAAAAGATGTTACAGTACTCCCTTGATGCATGTCATTGATTCCTTAAAAATGCAACATATAAGGAAACATTAAATAATTTGTTAAAATGACAATTTATTCTGGGAAAATAACACAAATCAGCATCAAAGAAATTTTTTGGATAAATAAGCACAAAATTTTTGGCGTTTATTAATTTACTAAATAAGTATTTTATTCATACAGATATTCACATAATTATTAAAATTGTAATTTTATTAAAAAAAATGACATGGACGATTATGAATGTCATCTTGAAAAATTAACTTTTAATGTTTTTATTATCTACTGTTCTTCCTGTTTTGGGCGGTATTTCCCATTCACATCTAACACTTACCACTAGCTTTCCACCTTAAAACCCAGAAATAATTTTTAATTTTGTTTCCAAATTTGTGACTTTTGACTTCACAGACATGGTCATCGATTTTATCATAAAATAATTTTGGTAACAAATCATCAGTGTACTACTGGATTGTGAAACAAAAGGAGTGCTGCAGGTAGACTGTGCTGTGTGGTGAAATATGTTCTGAGAGTCACAAATGCTCGGTGATTAGAAAATAAATGAAGGAAACAGGCAGATATGAAAACAATAGCATTTAAGAGTAACTTACAGATATGAGAAATGATTGCCAGAGTTCACGGATACCGAGGCTTACTGTACTATATCCTGATGTGTGAGACTCACTGTATCCCTGCAGTGTAAGCTCAAACATACCACAGAACAAAATAGTGAACCATTCTTGAAAGCATTTGCCTAATTTTAACTTGTACAATGTTTTACATATTGTTGGTACTCTGTGTCAAGTGGGATGCCAGTGTTCATTCTACCATAAAAGTACTATGTGATTTTGACCACTATTGCTCATGGTTAGTTTCATAAATAATAAAAGATCAATTGAATCAGTCCAAAGAAAGCAGGGTATTATAAATACTATGGAATGACAAACACTATGAGACTTTAAAGATGATTCAATAAGTCTGAGACTTGGTCCCTGTAGCCTAAATCATTGGTATTCAATCTCTTTTTTTTACGTACCCCCAGATATAATTTCTCTTCAACTTTGTACCCTCAAAGTTGTTGGTGTATAATTGAAGTTATACATAGTATATAATCTACATCTAAAATAAATTACATTACTGATTACTCAGTGTTTAACATAAAATATTTTTTAAAATTTCACGTACCCCCTAAGATGTCTTCGCATACCCCCGAGGGTACCCAGGTTGAATACCACTGGCCTAAATCATGTTGACACTGAACAAAGTCAGTACTTCAAAAAAATCTTCATACTTTCAAGATCAATTCTGGCTCTTGTACACAACTCTCGTGCTCCTGGTTTATGTACTGAATTTTAAAAGAAACGTGAAAGAGAGTTTAGCTAAACTTGATTATGATAAAACAAACAGAACCTTGACAATTCACTATCCTTTCAACCAAGGTAAGTAAAACAAGAACTGTAATGTAACTAAGATAGTTACTTACCATTACGTTCATCACAGGTTGTTGCAAATTCATTCAACTGCAAAGCTGTGACTCGCAGAACGTTTGTCTGTAAGCCCACAGTTACAGTTGGCAATTACATGCAATTCTCCAGCCACTGTCAGAATTTATAAAGTATATTTATTCTGAGAAATTTTTTTTTATAATAAACTGGCTACAATCAAATCTGAATGTAAAATATGAGTACTGAGAAAATGGCTCATGCATACACAAAAAGAAAGGAAGTTTATGAGCCAAAATCCTTTTATGAATTTTAACTTAGGTTAGAACTTTCATTCTGAAATGCGTATCACACTTTCTTAAAACAAAAGCATGTATACTGCTTAAAAATAAAAGTTTTAAAAACAGTTACATGGCACTGGACAACAAATAATAAAATACAAGAGTGTCATAAATAACAGTAAACGTGATGTCGAGAAGATATTCCAGTCTCTTCAAGCTTAAAATACCATACACATATAGTTCCTCCTCAGCAACAAAGAACCCTTGATAGCCATGGATTTGCATGTTTGAGTGAACTGGAGTTCTTCTTTGCAACCTGCTACAGCTGCATATTGCTAATTGACACTAGCATCATAAATTTTGAACTGCATGTCACCTAAAATGGCTGAAACTGTTTGCATGTTACATGTTTTTTTATTGAAAAATATGACATTTTACACTTCATAAAACCTCTAAACATAATTTAAAAATCAAAATTTATCGACATTTAAAAAAGCTGATGCAATCCTTCAGCTGAAGGTGGGTGGAAAATCATAACTGAAAACATGACAAACTAATGAAAAAAAAGATGAGTGTAATGCTACATGATGAACACAAAATGATTAAGAATGGCACCTCACAGGACTGCACATTCTGGAACCTCAAGTCAATGCGACCTGCTTCAGAGATACAAAGTTCATGACATCACACCAACATCTAAATAAACTGTAATAAAAACACTTAACCTTATTTCATCGTCTTACTACATTAAATAACTTATTTTTTCAGCCATTTGTTTGGTTTTCTTACTTTTTTTAAAGTTTGTTTATGCATTGCAAAAGAACAGTTATTTGAATACAACATATGTCATTCATGATATTAAAAAATGCAATTAATTTTAGCAGAATACGCTGTTTAGTAAAGACAGAACAAAAACTGTATACTGGTACTTTCCTCCTTCTGTTTGCCCATGAATTCCTCCACGTACACCAAACACACACATTCACTCTGGGCCTCAAAGACCCTGAAGTCACTACCGCCCTTCACTCACCAGCTCTAGTGATCAAAGCGATCGAGCCAAAATTGATCACATCTGTATCAGTACCATTCTCAAACACAACAGATATCATCGTAATAAGTACATTCCGCCTTTACGCAAAATATTGCTTTTCTGGCGTTTTAATGGGCGTCCTCTTCCAGAAACATTATTGCTAGGACTAGCGTGTGTTGAGATCTCTGTTATGTTGTTTTGGTGTTGGGGGTAAGTACCACGAGGGTTGTGGTGAGGAACTGAAATACATATAACCCAATATTATTATGAATACAAGTGTTCGTTCAATAAAAACAACAACCATCATCATGCCAGAATTACATGTCAAGACATTATAGAGCCCGAAAATGTAAGCTGGAGGGATGGAGACTAGCTCCTTCTAAAGTGGCCCATCCACGTACGAGTCTGGCTCGGCGAGCTTGACTCGTGAGCCGGGATCAGATATATTTCACCACACATGCATAGCAGACTCAGCTCGTGACACTCCACTCACAAACGAGTTTGGCTCGATGGAACCCGAGCCAAGCCGGACTCGCAAGCCAGACTCGTAAGTGGATGGGCCGCTTAAGAGACACTACACAGTAGGAACCCTTTAGTCCCCCTTATTTTACCTGATGACGGAGACATATCCAGTCCCCAAAATGCTGTTATGAAAAACAAAAGACAATGGATAATGTCCAAAATGTTTTGCCAAAACCATTACGATACACCATCAACAATATCCTTTACAATGATCTTAGTCAAATATGTTTTCTTATTTTGGGTGACAACAATTACATTCCTACCTAGAGATGCATAAAATCTTTCATTTTTGGAAAACCCCTGTTGTGTGGAAGGCGCCTTGGGAGCCATCGGTGGTATGAAAGTATGTGTAGCAACAGATGACAGTCCCACAGATGACAGAGCACTACCGTACCGGTTTGAACCTCGACTGCTTTCAGAATCCTAAAAACATAATGCGGGATGATTCATTACGACTAATTTAAAGAAATAACATGCTTCTCTAGCCTGGCACTCTTGAAGGCAAAAACCTCCTGAAGGACAGGAAACATGGTACACTGCTGAGGGGTCTAATGTCATCAGAAAAAACCTTGCACCACAGCTGATGGCCAATACTTACTGTGTCACTGCCAGTTCCAGATTCCAAGGTTGAGGCCTCACTACCACTAGAAGATGATAAAGAATCATCCTCATCATGATTTGTGATGGCTGATGTGTATGATGGGACAGGGAATGTTTCACGTATCCATGCCCGGTAGTCAATTACTTCATCTGTCACGCGGATTATACGACCCAAGATACTGAAAATATCACATTATATTAAATCACAAAAATAACTGTAAAAGACAGTAAAAAGTGAACAGAATTTTCTAAAACGAAATTATGTAGAAAACCATGCACAGAATACCTTCACATATAAATAAGCCCACCTGCAACAGAAACAAGTTCTGGAAGATAATAATATTCAATGCTTACTGCACACATTTCCACTGTCTATTGTGAACAACCTACTTTTCTTTAAATGCTTCCACCTGCATTTAGAAAATAGCTGGACAGTCAAAGAACAAATATCAAAGATTTACACTGCTGCCATTTTTTTAAATTTAATGCAATGAAGAATGCTGTTCATCTACCAGGCTACAAAAGTTAACTGGCTGCTACTATTAAACTGAATACAATTTACAAAGCAACTATGTTTACTTTCTAAATAATAATGATTAAAACAGAAACTGTAGATATGTCACTAAACAAAATTTTAGGTGGTCATATTAAATTGTTGTTCTTTCACCCAACTCTGGAGCCAACAAAACTACTACTCCAGCACTGCTGACAGTATGGAATTATAAAAAATGCAGGTGGAGTAACCCCCTACGGCATTACATCCACACCAAGTTGCATGTATGCATAAATACCCATCAAAACCCAAATATAACATAGCAAACGACATGTCAAACCTATGCTTTTTTCATTATAATGAATCTACATTAAAATGTCATAATATAGTTCCATAAGTTGTGCAACAGCAAAAGCTGTCACTACAATTACTTCCTGTTACAAAAAAATTAAAACAAATATAATGATATAAACTCCTCTCACATATCCAAATCATACACTACAAATGATTCTTCAAAAATATACTCAGACACTGCTAACATGGCAATATATTTATACCATATGTTTTTACCTGTATTTATTAGCATCATATATAAAGGTGTTTAGAGGATTCACTGCTTGTGTTAAAACAATGTAGGCATATTCAAAAGTTTGTTTCACTTGTAATGCACCATATGAGCTACGACCGATGTCATTTCCTGGTGTCAAAGGATCTTCTATACAAAGCAGTGATGGGCGATGACCATCAATCATACCACGCAGGACCTGTAATACATATATACAGAATTTCACACACCAGTTGCCTACCAAAAAATTAAAACAGGTTTCTTTACATTAACATTTTTAGACAAAAAAAAAATTCAAAGGAGAATAATGTTTCTGAAAGAGGTACTTCATTCTTAACACTGAAAAGAGTGAACATTATTCCCTTCTGGAACTTCAGACGTTTTTAACCACTTCACATTTTCATACATTCAGATCTTAAGGCTGAAACTTCAAACATAACACTTCCTCTGTTAAATGCTCATAGCTGAGAGATTCTAATAAGGTGCATGATTCAGAACCTGTTGTAATTAATGTAACAGTCAATAAATAGATGCCTCTTAAAACAATACGACAATGACAGAATGAATTAGGCAACATGTAAACGTAAAATGTTTTGCCAAAATATCAGTATTTCAAAACACTCTCTGTAAAAACTTCCCTCGTGGGTAAAATAGTCATAGCTATAGTGGGATGAACTGCCAGCGAAGTTTGAATGTGATCTTCAGAGATATGATACCATGTAATTTTGTGGGTAATAACCAATGTTTTGTAGGAACCTAATATCTCCATAAATCTATCATTCTCACTAACATTTTTCCTACAGCTTGCACTAAAATTTTAATACCCTGTCAGAAAAAGTATATACAACTAGCCCTACGACTTGGTTTAAATGCAGCTACAAAAAGACTAACATTACAATACTGTGTCAAATGTTCTTTGAAAAACTTTTGACGTAAATACGTCTCTATGGAAGGGTCAGTGTCATTCCTCAAAAAAGTGTAACGAAAAATGTGTAAGACAGTTACCTAGGAAATATCAACAATTTGTAAATATGGACCGACAACAATGGTCAGCTTGTATGCATTGTTATGTTACCTAGGAAACGGCATCTGTTTACTCTGCACTGTTGTGTTACATTACTACCGTCAACAATCCACTTTCGTTATTGCAGAAAGAGCTGAGCTGTGAATCGCTTGTAGAAGAAGTGTGTCGTAGACTAGATAATTTTGTGCTGGTAAAAACGTTTTACAATATCACAGGTACTTATCTTATATAAGAATTATTAAGAAATCTATTGTTGCGTTAATTTGTTGCATCATACTATGTACAAGATGGATGACATTGAAGCTAAAAGACTCCATAACGCAGAATATATGAGACAGTACAGAAAACGTAAAAAAAATAGAAGTATTAAATAATGAACTCCAAAGTGTATGGTCAATGGTGAAAAAGTTTTAATTGTAACCCTGTATATTTGTAACCATTGAGACACAGAAAATCCTAATACAATGCCGATAATATTGACAGGAGATTTAAACATTGTTTTAAAGGAGGAGGAAAATCAAAGCTTTCTCACATTTATGGAGAAAACGTTTGGCTTAATGTTGATGTCAAATCAGTACTACTAGATCAAAATCTTGTATAGATATGGTGTTTGCACAATATGTTGATACTCTAAAATGTACAAATTTTATAACATATTTCACCTACCACAGACCCATCTTAAGCGTAACTAATTCAAGGTAGGCAGTACTATCTTACTCAAACTTTAATCAATTGTAAAGCGGGTATAAAGAAAATATTTAGAATAAAGCCACTATATAAACTCCTTACCGTATAGACGTATTTACATCAAATTCTCCGGAACCGTGGTTCCACTGTCACTTTTTATCATTAACAATAGAGCAGACCCTCCTTGTTCTGAGGTATATGCACTGCAGTTTTGCTTTATTTGGGGTTTTAAGCTCAACATTAACTTACCCAAAAAAAAGGGGAACCCCCACAAACAGCAAGGGTGTGTCATATTGAAAAATTAATATTTAAACAAACTGAAGCCAATCTAATTAAAACAATAATTTAAATATGGCCAGCAGCATGCATAATGGTTAAAAAATGTTAAAAATAAGCTCGTCATTTATAAGTTCACCTATAAATTATATATGCAATAAAATGTTAAGGAGAGGAGTATTTCCGGATAGATTAAAATATGCATTAATAAAACCATTATATAAGAATGGTGATATATATGATGTGTCTAATTATAGACCTATATCACTTTTAACATCTTTTTCAAAAATATTTGAAACTATAATGTACTCAAGAATTTTGGATCATCTCAATAAATACAATATTTTAAGTACTGAACAATATGGATTTAGGAAAGGATTAAAAACAGATAATGCAATCTATAAATTGACTACAGAGATTTTAAATGCCATGAATAACAAACAAATAGTGGGAGGCATCTTCTGTGATTTGGAAAAAGCTTTTGATTGTGTTGATCATGAAATTTTGTTATTTAAGCTTAAATTTTATGGTATCAATGGGAAAGATCACGCACTCTATGAATCTTACTTAAATAACAGATACATTAGAACAGTATTACATACTAATGACAGTAACAATACAGCCTCGGATTGGCTTAAAGTTAGATATGGAGTTCCACAAGGGTCTATATTGGGACCTTTGTTGTTTCTTTTATACATAAATGATTTACCCAGTATAATAACTAAATTTGCTACACCTATAATTTTTGCTGATGATACTAGCATCCTATTTTCTCATTCTAATACAAACGACTTTAATAAACACATTCATGCAACATTTGAAAATATAAATAGATGGTTTAGAATGAACAGATTATCACTAAACTTTAATAAGACACATTATATTAATTTTAAAATTAAGAGAAAAATGTCAGATACTGTTACAATAAGTTATAATAATAAATTCATTAATAATATCTTCTGTACTAAATTCTTGGGAATTATGATTGATGGTGCATTAACTTGGAAGAATCATATTGATCTACTTATTAAAAAATTGAGCAAGGCTTGCTATGTAATTAGAAATATGAAACCATATATGTCTATTTCAGTACTAAAGACAATTTATTATGCTTTCTTTCATTCCTTAATGAGCTATGGCATCATTTTCTGGGGAAATTCATCTAGTAGTTACACTATTTTTCTCCTTCAGAAAAAGGCAATTAGAACAATGATGGGATGTAGCAATAGAGTATCGTGTAGAAATATATTCAAAGAATTAGATATCTTACCGTTGGCATCACAATATATATTTTCTTTATTACTGTTTGTATTACAAAACAAAACTCTTTTTCCATCAAACATTGACTCTCATACTATTGATACTAGACAGAGACAAAATTTGTATCTACCCCAAGCCAATTTAACTATTTATCAGAAAGGAGTTCACTATGCGGGTATAAAGATATTTAATAAATTACCCACAGAGGTTAAGAATACCTCAAATAATTTTAAAAAGTTCAAGGTTGCATTAAGGCATTTCTTAATTACTCACTCGTTTTACACTGTGGATGAGTACTTAATTGGATAACTATTGTAATAAAAATACTAATTATATTGTCTTGAATTTAGTACGCTGCTTGTCTAGATGTAATTTTTTTAATGTATGTATTTTATGTTTTTATACTTGAGTTTGTGACGTGTTCTATATCCACTATTGGATTCTTGGAACTTGTAAATAAATAAATAAATAAAATAAATAAATACAGAATTTAGGAAAACGTTCCATTTTCAGGATGATCCAGTTCTCGGAAGTTACGGAACGCTACAGATGCTAAGCTCTGCCAAAATAAAATGTAAACAAATGATCTAATACACAGACATAAGCATAAGATTCCTGATGTGTTCACCTCCTCTTTGGATATGTATGTGCCTCCATCCTTCACTCGAATCCCAGTCTTCATATAATTGAACTTTCTTCCATAAAGTTCAAAAAATTCTATAAGAAGAACGCCCAAATTTGCTCCAGGACAGAAAGCATTCTGCCTTGGATGTAGCTGAAAAATACATAGAACTATATTCTATTAAGTGAAAAATATAATTTATCATAATCTTAAAAAGTGCAACACTGTGAAATACCTGCAAGAAACTGATAGTCATCAGTATAAGGCTATAAGAAGAAATGCCTCCAGTGAACACTTCATTAAGGTCTCGCTGAAGAAGAAACTGTTTAAGTACCAGTACAAGTTTGGACAGCACTGGAAACCGTTGCTTGAAATCTTTTATAAGTTCAGCTGATTTTACTCCATTGCTCATGTTGAAACTGATGTCCACTTTCACATCAGACGCCTTGTCAGTCAGTTTTACAATAGGGACCTGAGAGGAAAACCGTGTTCTCATAAATTAGACACCAAACAGGACTCACATTTTAACTTCAAATCACACTGATTCAACATTAACCTATGCATAAATCACAGTGAATACAATAGCTTAGTTAAAACCACTGGGAATAATGATCTTTTCATCATCACATCACCCAATAATGTACAGTAATTTAATAAACCATGGACTAATACAGTAATACAGATTACATTATGGGATCCATTCTACAGCACTGTTGTCTTTGTGGAACTGGGTCATTAATGGGTCCATTTCCCATACTTTTAGCAAAAGAAGGGGGCCCTGAACTAAAGAAATAACAGATACCTTATGCTATAAAATTAATGTTTCTTTTAAATGCTGCAATTATCCTGGAAAAGTTATTCTATTATAATTGTATTACTGATGGTAGATTGCAAAATAGATAAGTTGAGAAGCCGCTTGCCCACACTGAAGCGTGTAGGTTCATACTGGCGATACCAACCGTCAGATAAATTTACCCATGGAACTCCAAAATTAACAGGAACATAATTTGAGAATCACAGACCTGATCTCTAAAATGAATCAAGGACAATAATGCCAAGTGTTATCAAGAGCAGAGAAGTGGAAACATAAACAATAGAAACCCTGCATATTATAATACTTACTGTGGCTTTGTCCAAAACTTTTAGTGTGCTAGGATCTGCAATGCCATGTTCCAACAGAGACTGTTCAAGAGTTCTAAGTGGCAATGTTTCCCACTTACCAATCACAACCAAATCAATATCACTGTAATAAAATAAATATATTATCATCTTAACCAAGTTGACCACTATAGGTTATGCAAGAATAGACACACAATTTCACATAAACTGAGTAACACAAAATATGAGATTGTGCCTAAGATAAACACAACTACCAAGCTACCACAGACAATTAAAAAATTCAGCAGATGACCTAGTTCTGCCCCCTCCCCAATAAAAGTAAATAATATCATTAATAATGTAGCATATTTATAAGGACCACTTTTAATGAGGTAGTAAAAGGTTTTAAAAACAGTAGAGGCAGAGGAATTGTACTAAGGTATGTCTTTGCTATTTCAGATTTCTTCATGGATACAGCTTTCAGGTCTTCTGTAGCAACAAGTGATTCAAAGAGAAGACATATCTATTCTATCTTTAACTGTAATCCTCTTAATGCAGTATGTTTGATTCAATTTACATTCTTTTCTTGAATTCATTGATTACAGTGGAATATGAACTGATGTCTGTCCCTTCTATATTTATAAATCTTAAAATAACAAAAAAAAGAAAACTGCTAACATAGAACAACTGAACAGTTCGAAGGACACAAGGTTCTTGTGGCTGGGGGGATGACAATGTTCTTCTAGGTTTTCACGCAGTCCAGACTTGTAGGAAGATATCACTGTTTTGGAGAATCATACCGCTTCCACCTTCAGTTTTCAGATATGCTGGACAGAACAATGTCACACTGTAATATTTCAGGAATCTACAATTTAAGATATTAAAATGTCTCAGCAACAATACGTACTACTGTCATTCCTAACCAAGTATTTCATTTTGTCATATTTTAGAGAGAATTATTATGCATATTTTGGGAAGGGAACATCCTATTCTGTGTTACAGAGAGGGATATCATGGCAGGCAAAGTGTTTATGAACATTTTCACAAACATTACACAAAAATCACCTTTCAGATGGAAGAATTTATGAAAGGCAGTATCCCCAATGATGTTATGCAGTAAATACAGCACTAGAAATTTTTATATGAAACATAAGGTCAGTGCTACGTGATGTAAATTCAGACAAATGTTCATGGTGTTTCAGTGCCCAACATAACAATCACAGACTTAACAATTCAGAAAGTGTATAAAACATAAGTTCCATCCAAAAGTCAGTGTAAACATATCAGTACTTATGAGAACTGAATCAGTAGATGAAAAGAAACATACATTAATAACACAATTGCAGATTGATAACACTGATAAAATTATCAGTTTCACATTACCTTGACCTTGTAACAGCAAGATAAGATGAAATCACAACAGACAAAACTCAAGTAAAGAAACAAAGTGTGAAGGAGATAATTACTACAGAGGCGCCAACATTAAATGTAACACATTTTAACTCAACATCCAATTTTTCATAAAGGAACTGCTCCATATTAAACTGCCATAACCATCTTGAAAATGTTATTCCTTGAGCAGCTGATAGATGTTCAGCTGCTTAAACTATGCCCACTTTGTATGGAACCTGAAATGTAATGCTGTCTTCTTGGAAGTCCAATCCAGATGTATATAAAAGCAGTTTACATATCCCAAACCAATCTACATAAGATCAATTTCAATATTATCCTCTGTAATCGCAATTTTTCATTGGGTATTTTTAACCAAAACTGTGTCCATTTGTTTTTCATCCATGATACATGACTCACATGCCACTGCCTCCTGAAAACAAATACCTTGTTTTTAATGACAAGAGTGGGGTAAGACAGAGTTCCTTGGTACTGTGGGTACTGTACCAGTCTTTGATGATGGTGATACCAGATTGAGTTTGGAGCTTTGATGAAATGATGAACAGCAGGATAAACTTACAATAACCACAGAAAACCTTGGCAGTGAAGCACAACTCTGTCCATTATAAATCCAACTACTCTGGAAGCAAACCTGAGCCTCTGCAGTCTGAAACAGGAGCTATGATACAACTTACATTCAGATATCTAATATGACAACATTAACCGTTTTTAACAGTGCAGCTTACCCTTACACAAGTTTGGTGCAATGAATTTTGGCACCACTGCAAGTCAATAATTCTCATGAATTGTATGCAATACCAAGGTTAGATAAGACATAATAAATTTTGTATGGATGTCCTCTGGTCACATATGCATAACAATAGCACATCAAAACATTTGCGGGTTATTTAAGCAATTTTCAAAATTTCTTACAAACCTTGTAGGAAGATAAAGCCCTGTTCTGAAGCTTCCAAAGATCTCAACCTTCGCATCTCGCCATAAACCAAGAACAACCTTTTCTATACGACGAACAACACTGACACGCAATTCATGTTCCTCCGGCGTGGGGCACATGTAGTTATAGAAATCTTCAATCTCTTCATGAAGGCTAAAATCATGAACAGTACACAATAACATCAACTGATACATCATACTTAATAAACATCAGAAAAGCCAACCTCAACGCATTATTTCACTCAAATAAACCCAAAAATTACTGTGTAAACTGTTTTTCTTTCCACGTACCCTATTACCCCTCTACCGTATGTTTTATTCGGCTTCTTCCAAGGGCAACCTCCATGATCGCCGATAAGAGTTGCTTGGTTATGGTTCATGCCATATGTACTAGCACGATTCTCTCTTTTCCTACGTTTACGATTAAAATAATTGTTACAGTTCGCTGTCACACGAATATGTTGATCATCACTATTCGTTGTACTATCCACTGGAATGTAATCATGTGATTTTGTACCTAAACTCGTATTTACATCTATAAGATTCATGTTGTCCACTCCTTTTTGAGTTTCCCAAATTCGTATCCACAAATCTTTCGCAGGGCCTTCTTGTTCAGGTTGAAACCAACCAATAATCGGATCCATCAAAGGCACCTTGCACGTATGCAGGCGCTTTGACTTTTCTGACGCTGCAAATATCTAATCGAACACATACACATGCATTTATAGAAATTCACAATTAACACGCCTATTCTACACCGGTTGGCGGTTACAGTAATACCAATGATTAGTACTACTAACTATCACAAGATGACAGCTTCATAAGGGTATCAAGGTAGGAATTAATTTTTTACACTCATTATTGATATATCATCAAAAACGAAAAGTAGTCAACAGATAATTACAATAAAATGAAAACTGTTTTACCAATGAGTCTTTGTTTATATAGTATAAAAATGAATTAAATTACTATAGCCATGTAAGCATATTTTAACTGACAATTTTTGAATAGGCTCAAAAATAATCTTCCCTAATTGTTATACCTAGCTTTAAAATGTTAATAACTGCATGATTCTAATTTGGAAGTCCTATATCTCACGTCTTAGTTAATTAAAATGCCTTAAAAAATTAATTAACATAACAGAACCTTCTCGAATTACATTAGTTCACAGTTTCGTCACAAGATGGAAACTACTCTCTTGTGGCGGAACAATACGAATGCACAGGAACAAAAACCACACATTAAAGGTGGCGACTGACTTGTAACATTTACTTGTAATGTAACATTCGCGGCGAGCATGTTACATTACACCACAACTGGTGAGGCGTATCGAATGCTCGTTTTGAACGCTCGGCTCGACTGTGCTCATGTGTGCTCCATTCATTTCATTCAATATGTCGGACGTGGAGGTTGTGTTATCTTTGTTTCATTTAATACGCTACTCTTATCTAAAGAACTCGTGAATGCTCGTTACGACGCCGCTCGACTGACTGACTGACTTGTAATGTAACACTCAAAGGGATTCGCGAAAAAACCGACAACACGATGGAGCGCCCGCGAGCGTGAGCGGCTCGCATCGAGCGGCTCCGTTCGCTGTCTTCACTTGTGTAATGCTCGATTTGCAACACGTTACATTACAGGCAAATGTTACAAGTCAGTCGCCACCTTAACAAAATCACTCACACCTTGAAACCGATTTTAGACTGACAATCCTTATGCGTCACATCATCTGTAGTTTCAAGTAACTGTTTTGCGAATTTGTAAATATACATCACATTAAAAATTCACTGTCATTCCTGCATAAAAACGTAGAAATTAATAATAATTTACCAAACTAATTTTATAAAAGTAAACTCCTTGATAAATCATTAGTTGTTCAGTTTAAGCTATTCCCTGCTTTTTATGGACTTCAAAGATTCATTAATGCTCACAAGCATATATGAACTGGAGCATTATGCTTGTTCCTATCCTGAATCACACAAATCCAGTCCACTCCTTTCCACCATATTAATAATTTATAATAGATTTTAATATAATTCACCCACAAATGCTTAGGTCTTCCAAGTGCTGTCTTCGCTTTACGATTTCCAACCAAAATTTTGCATGTACTTGTTAGCAGTTCCACATATGCTATAGGCCCAACCTATTTCACTTTTCTTTAGTTTATTAACCCAACATATCATGAAGAGTACAAATAATGATCTGGTTGCTCAGTTTCATGATGAAGGCACAACTGTGGGTGACACACTGGCAAAACCTACTAACACCAGAGATTTTTACCAGAGTTATGGAGAGTCATCACTACAGCAAGGCTCTACAAAGACAGTGATGATGGATATTCACAGGACATAATTTTTCATAATTAATATGTGCACATAAGATTTGGAAGAAATAAATTATCAACTGTCATTTACAGGTTTTATTCCCAAGTATCAGGTCATTCTGTATGAGATATGGGGATAACACACTATGTTCTAAACCTCAGAACTACATGGAGGCAAGAGGTAAGCTTCATGCCTTCCCCAATTTTAAGAATTCTGCTAAATCACACTTTCTGTCCTCTGATGGCCATTACATTTCAGTCACACTGTTGTAAAAATTAATGTGACAGAATGACTGGCACAGAAGACACTGTGTTAACATGCTGAAAAAAGTTGCTCATAGTGGGAAACTAAACAATATTGCATATCAGCAAGCACAATAACTTTACAGCACTTCGTAAAACAATCGTAAGATCCAAAATGAATGCAATGTTAGCTCGGCTTATTGCGGCACTTCCTTACTGGAGAAGGGTGGGGTCAAAACTTATGAAGTTGCATAAACATACACAACATTCTGATTCTTACCACAGGTTTTGTATTTGCTGGTCCTAGAGTAAATGTTATAATAAGGCTGTACTGTACAATATAAAAGATCTCCATTCACGCATTTAGCTCCGAGTCATACGATGTCACTAATCAAATGATGAGAACAAAAGGGTAAATTTTAAGAACAAAGAGAGTTTAAATAGGAAGAGTGAAGGATTTCAAAATGGCTTTCTGGGCCAACACTGATGATTGAGACAACCTGCAGAAAAGTTGGTTTATTGTACTACCATAGATTCTACTTGTCAAAAAAATTCTTAATACAGAGCATGTAACATAACACCTCAGTCTTCTGTTCGTGGATTGTTTGACTGATACAGTTAACTGACAAACATTTACAATAAGGTCTTCCAAATAACACATTCTTTCATGTTAAGAAATATGGTAACTTTTCAATATTACACAAAAATGAAAACAATGCTCACTTGTAGCATAACTAAGGAACATCACTGAAACAAAATAAAAGCCACCAGATGGAAAACCTAACTTTTAAATGCATAAATTATAAGGAAACAATGATATACAACTTTAGGTAAATTTAATATCGTGACGCGCACCAATCTTTATTATAGATTCAATGTGTAATTTTTATCAGCAGTGGAATATCATCACTTCAATTTAATGTGCCAGTTACTCAAAATTAAAATGATCCAAAATATTTGGTTATTAAATGCTTATTGTTGCTGATCATAATGCGCTATAACACGCAATAACACAACTGTCAGCATACGATAGAACAATGTAACAATTCAAAACTCAACTTGGATATGTGCTTGAGCTCAGCGATGCCAATTAGAGCTTTAAACCTTTACTCCACACACAAGAATGTTCTGTATAGGACAATAATAAGTTTAAAAGCTGCAGAATTCATCTCCAGAACAAGGAAAATGTTTTCAATATGACTAACATAATACACTCAGCTCCTAACATTTGGCAGTAAGTATGAAACAGAGAATTGTATATATTCAAGCAAGTCAGTTGCACTGACAGGATCATCAATACATTACAAAAGTGTATATAATACAAGAATTAATCAGCAATTTAAGTAAGGACATTTTGTAAATATTTTATGGAACTCTGACTTTACCCTAAATAGTCTTTGTCTTGCTTCCTTCCATGCTCCACATTTCAAAATACCTCTTAAAACTTCAAGGTGTAAGGTACTCCAAGAGACGATAATCTGAAACAAGGTAGTTAGCAAAACAACAGTACTCAGGGCTGCCTTAACCTTGAAGGGGGGAGGGGGAGGTTTAACTGAAAAATTGTAAAAATAAAAGATTGCTGCCATTTCCTTACAGTTCATGCCTGCTGTGCTGCCTCTGGAAACATTGTTTTCACAAGTTCTTTCTTGTTAACTTTCCCCATTGCATTCTTGGGTAATTTTTCCACTACTTTAAGTACAGTTGGAATTGCATATGGTGCCATCCGTTCTTTGGACCATTCTCGAAGTTTAGAAAGAATGATTTCCTTGCCACTTTTTGGAACCACCACTGCTGCCACCTGTATGACAACAAATACAATAGACTTCTATTACATACCTACCGACATGTTAAGATAGGAGCACGGCAATCACATCTATCATGATTTCAGGAAAGATGGGTGTCTTGTGGGTTGTAGTGCCATGTAGTCTGGCAGAAGTTTATCAACAATTCAGAGGTCCACGCTGTCTCCTTCATCAGGACAATATCAGTAGATTTCTATCAGACTACATGGCACAAGGTTGAAGACAGCAATTTTCATATGACTTCATACAATAAGAAGCCCAGATATGCACACAAACCTAACGTTCATTTATATCCAACAAATTTTCAGTAATTAATAACAATAAACTGTCTCTTCTATGTCAGTCTGTGATGCGCACCTTTTGTCCCCATGTAAGGTCTGGTACACCAACCACAGAGCAGTCAGCTATGTCTGGATGTCCTAGAAGATGAGTCTCTATTTCCACTGCGCTAACCTTATAGCCACCAGTCTTGATGATATCTACAGATGTCCGACCAAGAATCTTGTATGTTCCATTATCACAACGAGCTGTATCACCTGAAACACGGTACGGTACTATCCTGTAAGCATAAACTCAGGCTGGCCAATCAGGAGGGATTCAAATTGGGTGGGACATGTCAGCTTCTAGTCTATGCTGACAATGTAAATTTATTGGAAATATATACATCATAAAAACACGGCCTAAACTCGACTAGACACTAACGAGGAGCTTAGTCAAAAAGGAAACAGAGATTTTATCATGTCTCATCACCAGAATATAGGTCAATACCATAATGTAAAAACAGCTAATAAATTCTTAAAAATATATAGCAAAATCTCAGTTATTTGGGAACAGTGCCAACAAATCAAAATTATTTTCAAGAAAAAATTCTGTACAGACTAAATATAGTGACTGCTATAAAAAACTTAGATTAAAATTTGTCTGAAAACACATACCTCTTGTAACAACAATTTCTTGAGAAATACTGAAAATGGGTGACAACATCATTTACAAGTATATGACAGATATAAACAGCTCAACTATAAAGGGTTAAGTGCCCACAACTTGAAACCATTAAATAAGATCTGTGGTCTTACCCGTTTTAAACCATCCATCTTCTGTAAATGCCTTCCGTGTTTCTTCAGAATTTTTCCAATAACCTTTAAAAACATTTGGACCCTTCACGTGCAATTCACCACTTGTATACTTTGAAGAGAGAATGTTTCTTCCTTCAGCAGCAGGCCCCTCTACTAGAAATTCGTAGTCTTCATTATGAGTTTTCGCTATCTGTACCTGCATTCCCGGCAGTGGAGTTCCTACATATCCTACAGTCACCAACAATTACAAATTATTTTCCATTAATACATTTATATTTCAAATTTTGAACTGTAAATGCTTTAAAGACCACAAACTTTGCATTTTGCCCAGAGTGCATTTATTGGTTCTGTAAGATTATCAGAATAAACAGTGATTATTTCACTAAACAGCATTAAACAATCATTTTTTTAACGGAGATACAGTGTTTTCTCTGAGGAAAGAACTGACTAGATATTATTCAGATGGGCTTTGGCTTCAAAGGGATAATCTCAAAGGTACATGACCTTTGAACAATGGACAGTTATTTAGCACAGTATATGCAGAAATCAGTGCTCTGTGACAATTCTCTCTCATACCATTCACTGGTGAACAAACTGTAGTTCACAGACAAAAATACTTGCACAATTTTTAAAATGCTGATGTATTTCTATATATCAAGCAATTTTAAATATGGACAAAACAAAAGACTGTGAAAATATTCTACAGAAGCTGTTCCCATTTCTAAAGATCATGTGTGAAGTGTTCCCAGAAACATTTATCAATAAATTGATCTCTGTTAAAACATTTAAGTTAATCTGTTATCAAATAAATATGTTATATTTTAACACAATCCTAAACATGGTAAGCCATTTCCTTGTACATTCAAAATTAAAGTCCCAGTAAAGGTGTGAAAGGGTGAACATACACTGTATTAATTTCTGTGGTTCTCACCTGGTTTTCGAACACCTTTAAGGGAGTTGGACAGAACCATCCCAGTCTCTGTCATTCCATACCTTTCCAGAAGTCTGTGTCCAGTGATTGCCTCCCAGCGTTCAAACAGTGGTGATGGCAGAGGAGATGAGCCACTGACCATCAGTCTGGTAGAGCGGAAAGCAAAGTGCACTGGGTATACAGAAAAGCTTTCCCATAAGACATCATTACCTAACAATAACATGTGTTGTCTAGATGTATATTACCCTCAAGACTCATTAACCCCCCTCCATTTCCTGCTTCTGTCCTCAGTGACCTCTAACAAGGTACATGACATTCCACATCACTTGTCCCGCAGTTAAAGAAGAAACCCAATAATAATAATCCGTGGTGTAACAGCCCTATGAGAGCCAAAGCCGACTAGCTGGCTGCTGGCCTCACGTTCACATGCCTAAGCAGAGGTGAACAATCATCCAACCAGATATAGGGTGACGTGTGGTCAGCACGACGAACCCCCAGCCATTGCTAGCTTTCCTGACCGGATTAAGGTACTCATTGTAGCTCCCCAATTTCCTCACGATGCTGGGTTGGCACCGATCCCATACACTGGTCGAAAATCTCATGAGAAATTTCTTTCCCCGAGACTCGGACCAGCGTGCATTCCGTATCACCGGTCCGAAGCATGATGCCTCAGACTGCGTGGCTACGGCGCGGGACGAAGAAACCCAATGAGGCTGTAAAATGAGTCACTTCTATCTGTTTAAGGTTCAATGAGCCTATTAGGTCAGTCCAGGCACCAGATTCTCCAGCATGTTTTGATTTGTTATGTGAACAGAAATCTATACATGAAAAGTATAACATGTGTAGCGTGTAGTAAAGTACAGTGACTGGTGTAATTTGCACTTTCATTTTTTAAGTGTAAATATGGCAGTCTGTGATGAAAAAAGTAGGTTCAATATTTACTAAAAAGTGAGGCACCATACTGCATATTTAAATGCACTCTGCCTTTAAGACTTCAAAACACAAAAAGTTGGAGGTTACTCAGTCTGGATGAAATGCTGACCTGTTCTTATACATCACAATTACTGTTTCTCAAAAATTACCAAATTACATCTCTTTAAACTAATAGATTGTATAAGTATACCAGTTTCCATTAAACTGCAAGGTATCAGGGCATAAAATTGCATTTCAACTGGTTGATTACACATGGAATGACAAAACTGAGCATTTATTGTTTTTGAAGTTGATGTGTCATGGATATTAAAATATAAAACAGATGTGAATCTTGACAGATCTTCTCAGTGTAAGGCAGTGGTCCCCAACCTTTTTGTGCCTACGGGCACATTTGAGAGTTTATGAGATCGTGGTGGGCACCAACCAATTAACGAAGCCAAATTTTCTTTTCTCTGGACAAATAAGATATGGAACCAAATAATATGCAAAACAACACGACGTTTAATGATACAAGAAACCATGCAATCAAAAATACGTATTTTTGTAAGTACAATTATTATTACTCAAGTGGGAAGTTAGTACGATGTTTGGCGCTGCATTTCATCAGCCAGTTTTTCAAATTTGGGAGTGTAGGATGATGCTGCTGCTCGCAAACAATCGTCAAGATGGGCATCAGTAAGTCAAGATCTGTGCTTTGATTTTATAATGTTTGTGGTTGAATGGCCTTCATTATTCAGTATAACCTCTTTCCATAACAACGTCGGCACCCAAAAAAAGCCTTGGCGGGCACCGCGTTGGGGACCACTGGTGAAAGGCATTGAAATAACAGACAATCCCACATATAACCCAAGCAGTAATGATTTACAAGTAGATATAAAGCAATAAGAACCATTCTAGGCAACTATTTAATATTTGTATATTACAGTATGGTAAAAATCCATCCCAAAAGCGAGATGGCTGAAATGAGCCATAATAACTATGTAATGTGTCCCACTTAATATGGAATTCACCATGGCATCAGGGAGTTATAAAAGCAAGCAAACTATAGAACACAGCTGTCAAATGATAGCAGATGGGTTCTGAACTATGTGGGCTCCTATGTAGAAGTGGATAGCTACTAACCTTATTTTCTGCGAACATACTGTTTGTATGTATTCCTGCATGCGGGCATTCTTGGTAAAAATACGATCATACTCTTCCACTAATTTCATATATATAGTGGGAACTGCCATGAACATGTTCACTCGTTCACTTGCCGGCATGTTGATTGCTAGAAGATGACTCCACACTCGAGAAACCTCAAATTTTGGAAGCATTACACACCTACGAGTTAGTCAAACAATCAAAGTCAAATATCCAACTAAAATATGATTAAAATTTAAAACCACTACAACAAAAATAATGGAATATAAACATGTAATAATGTTTAGTGGGCTGCTTCCTAATGTGTTCTTTACAAACACTTTTGATGTTCATTTACCACAGATACAAATCTACTGACAGGGTTAATCGGCATGCATGCATAGTTTGGCCACATGACCAAAGTTTTTCATTCAGTGAATACCTGTTGCATACACCAAGACATAATAAGCCAAGCCACAACTACTATGGAGTGAAGACGTCAAGTAAACTGATGTGGACAGTTCCCACTCAAAATGTAACTAAAAGAGTCATGTCTTACAATTAAGCATTCACTTTATGTCCAGAACGCAAGGAATGTCCAACATACTCGAAAGAAGGAAAATAAATTGTCGGTGGAGAGGGCTGTTTGTGATATCACCACTGCTAAATAATTATCTGGAATTGAACGTTTTAAAAAGATGTACCTTCCAATATATTTTAACAAAACTGTGTCCCATAATTTTAAAGAATGTGGTAGTACCTGCCACCAACTGCAAGAGGGCACAGGAGAACATTCACAATCCCATGTATATGATGAAGCGGTAGAGTGTGGAGTACAGTGTCCTTTTCTGTCCATCCCCATGCCTCAACAAGGGAAGATACCTGGGCATGTATATTAGCATGAGTAATAACTGCCCCTGAAACAGAATTTTAATAGAGTATGTACTCATATTAAGAGACAGATATAAACAGATAATTACACAAATATGTAATAAAATGGATGAACCCCATTACTTCTCACTTCATAGTAAAATATGAATATTCAATCCATGGCAACCTGTGTCAGTGCTAGGCTTAAACTGATGCAATTAACTATGGTTATTACATCAATTCAAGTTTGCAATAAGCTTTCACTGGAATGTAAGTTTATAAACCAATAATAAAACGCAATTTAGCTCATGGGCTAGAATGCTAGATTAATCCATTGATAATCATAGAAGTTTGTAAAACATAACTTTCAGACCTCTCGCTGTCAACATGTTTGTGTAATCGTTGATTTAATAAACAATATTTGATGCTGTATAGCCTTGTATGACATAACTGAAATGACAAAAAAAATCTTAAGTATACCCTTGGGTGGTCCAGTTGTCCCAGAGGTATAAATGATCAATGCATCACTGTCATTATAGAACTGAGGATCTAGTCCGCCTTCCAAGGGTTGATCCTCTTCCCATGGTGAAGGTACTGGTATTGCAGGCAACAGTGTAGATTTAGGGGCAGACTTCATGGCTAGGACACGAAGTGCTTCATCAAATACCAACAGTCTGGCTCTAGATTTAACTGCTAAGTTCTGAAGACTATCAGCATATTCTGTAGTTGTCACAACCAAACTGGCCTCACTATTGCTAATATAGTGTTCATGGACAGGAGATGGATGGTCTGCCATCATTGGAACAGCTGTAAAATCATTGAAAGCAAGCCACAGTTATTCAACAGAAATAAATAATATTATAACATTTTGTAATTCAATGTCAAAGGCCAATTTTGAGAATGTCTAACAAAAGCCAACATATCAATAACTCTGTTTATCTTCACTGTAGAACTGTGATTTAATAATCTCATGGTCCTGCTTGTGTCATGTAGAAAGCCCCAATTCAGGCAGAAAAATGTAGCACTGTTGTCAGCTTTTCATTTTAATTCCAAACACAGAAGAATGATGTTGCAACCTGGTAATGCTCACATTACATTCCAGTACATTCAAGGCGGAAAGAATGTTCAGGTGCTTCTCTGACAAAACTGAGCAACTGGCAATTAGCAAGGAAAATATGTAACTGTCAGCCAATGCTGTTTTGAGACACACCACACAGCACTGATTGGAAGGATCATAAATTGTGATTCTAGTACAATGTACTCTCTGAACACTCAACACCTGAAGAAGTACAAGTCTGAATACATAAATCAGATATCAATCACAAGCATGAATTTGTGCTCCAAGTCTGTAATACACCTTACCTATCTGACCACTCATCCAGCATGCCCATTGAACAATGACATATGATGCATCATTGGGGCAGAGGAATGCCACCCTCTCTTGCTTTTTACCGTCCAAGTAACTCGACAGTTCTCCAGCAAACTGACGGCTACTGAGGAATATTCCACGATATGTGTAATCACCATGGCGATCCCGCAATGCAATTCGATCACTGTATTGTGGTGCATGTCGAAATATTGGCACTACTGAAGATTTAGGACCACTGACTGATTCCCTGGTTGCGGCACAGGCTGCATAAGTTTGCTGCCAGCATCGTGAAGACAAATAGTAACCCGCTGACTGACGGCCACAACAAACACCCAAATAGCGACCAGCCAGCAAACATGCCATTTTTAATGTTTGTAACGATACCCCTGAAACTTGAACTAAGTAAAACACTGATAATAATACATTAATAATTGAAATGAAATTAACATTTCAATAAATGCTGCCTCAAAGTATACCCTTGTTATGCGAAATGCTAGTCAAGGTATTACTTAACTTTAGAATGCTGCACTTTCAAAACCTATTTGGAAGTCAACACAGGTTTTTAAATCTGTCGTTGAAATACTTAAGTTGATCTAGTAGTTACTTACTACCTTCATTTCAATTCTATGCACATTAACAATGAAAACTGGACAAACATTATTCCAAAATAGTACGTCAACCTAAAACACGACTAATTTCTACAGCCGCCGCGCACCCACACAGATACAGACAGGCGCAACCAAAGATGGTAAAATACAACCTAAATGCGCAATACAGCACTTGATCAGAAACATACTCTACTCTTACAATTTCGAAGGACATCCAAGATTCCAGAAAGGATAGTACTTCACATATGAATTATCGCAGCACATCGTATTAGTTTATTCTTTTCGCTAAGGTCCCATTAGGAACATTAAGGACATATAATGTGTACATTACAGAAACCTTACAAATCAATGTTAATCATACGATAGTCGATGGACCATTATTAGCGGCATTCACACATTTTAACACAGATGGAAACATTTGTCGTACAAGCACTAAATTCTTTTTTCCATTTCCCTTTAAAGCTTAGACTATGTATCATTATAAATTCCTTGACATTTTACGTTCTCATGGCGGCAAGAGTAAAAATTACTTTTCCGGGACTTTCCTTCGGCTTAACCACGCCTTTCTATCTTTCCACCAGCCTTGATATGACCAATGCACGTAAACAACTGCGGAGAATGACTATTTCAAAAGTGTCAACCAAATTCCAAGGCAGTGAAAATTGAATATATACATCATACTTTATCTTCCATGATGCACAAATGGCACACACGTAAAAGTAGTACAGTACTTATGCAGAAATCATTACTGTACTTCATCCTTCAAAATCGTAATCTCATTTATGGTGAAATATTACAGTCCCCATTTGTTTAGCTATAATTCACATTGGTGTCGATTCTTCGATAGTTTTGTTTTAATGTGAGGATTCGATAGAGAACGAGGTGATAAGTATTTGACACTAGTACCAACGAATGTATGTACTCTTTCATGAATGATAAATAACAGTTAATACCTGAATAAGGTGTGAAGCCATATATTATAAATACGGACGACATATACAAAGACTTACTCGCTGTAATATTTATACAATAAGTGAGCAACACAATAGTTTCCCCGCTTGACGGAAACGTAGCCGTCACAGTCGATTAGTTCACGCTCGTGAATTTGGGAGGTGCGGGGTTCAAATCTCGTTTCAGAGACCGACTATCCTGACTCGTTTTTGTGTGTTTCCTCAGTTTCTCCAGGCAAATGACGATATAGTACCACAAATAATGGCAAGGCCGCTTTCTTTCACATCTTTTCCAGTTCACTGTTCATTAATCCCATCATTTCTAACTCTAATTCACTTAATGCTGAAAAGCCTGAACTACCGACATTGTCAAACCGAAATAAATAAAAATAGTGGCGCAACGGTAGGTTCTTTTTTCATTTGGCTTTCCCATGCTAGTGCTTATTCCATCATACCTGTCTGATTCAACAAGTCTGACCAGGGAACACATCACTATGATCTGAAACATTGCTGTCCACCTACAGGTCCACACATCATTACAACACAAGACCAACATGGACACTTTCTTTGTGTTTGCTATATGTCTAAACATTAAATAAATTGAGATTTGCAACAAATTCTATCATAGATGTCATTTTGGGACATACTAAATACATGCTTATTATTGTTTTAAATTTAAGAAAACACAATTTAAAAATTGTGTAAAATTTTATGGGTTTTATGTCACTGGTGCTTTAGACATCTTGATGCATTTTTTTTTAGAGATTAATAGTTTATTTTCATGAAACAGTCATTAACTTTAAGGCAGTGAAACACAAAGGTTTATCACTACTAATACCAGAGGCTACCTTTTATATTGTGGCCATAGAAAAATGTATAATTGAAAATCAGTAAACTGTATGAATGATATTAAAATACCAATATGGGCAGTCAATGCAGGAACTATTATTACAACTCTTCAAATCTGTGTTATGATAATTCTAACTTATATCATAGTTGTTATTCCTCATGTAGTTCTGTTTTACCAAATTTTAACATATAGTGTGAAGAGTAATCGATTTTGATGCTTGATACATAAGCACTTTAATATGTATGCACAGTTTTTACAAATTATGGTTTATATAAGTAACGACATTAACCTGAGCTGCAATTTTCAGGCACTATGGGTCGCACTCGGAAAGACAGTACAGGGACTAACACAGTGGATCACTATCGGAAACAAATTGGTACGAAGTGAAAGTGATATTAATGTAGCCATTTAAGCATGATTTTCAAGTACTTCCTATAGTACATAGTCAAAACATTTTGTGTCAGTATAAGTTGAAGAACTTGCAAATCAAATATGTAAGGCAAGGAACGACATTTCACATTCAGTATGAAGTACTAATAAAAGATTGTGATCTCATAGTATGATTTTCTTTCCCTCCTCCCCACCTCAAGTTGAAAAGCCATGGTTGGTATTCAAATGGGGGCTATATTTTTTGAATTTCAAAACTGCAAAATAGTATAGTGCTAGTTTCAATTGTGTTGCACTGAAGGAAAAATGACCAGTCTTATAGGTTATGTTACTTGTAGGTATGAATTATTTTAAAAATATTTAATTATTTGTTGTATTAAAGAAACTCAGAAAACTTCCATAATTCATAATGGATATATTTTGTGTGTGAAATGTTCACCTGGACATCATAAAATGTTCCTGATATTGCATACATTATTTTTCCTACAAATACTCCATGTATTTTGCCGATTAGAAGATGGTAAAGACTGTATAATTAGTATTATATATAACTGTATAAGAGATAATGATTGCCAAATTCTAACATGGACATCAGTTTTCTGATATATAGGTGTCCCAAAAAGAGTATACACACAAGGTTAACATTTCCTATTATTTGTATATACATCTTCTTGTGACAACCTGTATGTAGCCTTTACCAACACTTAATAAGGTACTGTCTAAAAGGATAACCTTGAAGCACTTGAGAGTTCAGAGGCATTCCAGATATGTTGTATTACCAACTTGAGCACTGTTTTGTGTTTCCATTCATTTCTATAATATGGCATTACACTTTTATAGCAAAGCAAGAAGTAAAGAGGACCAAAGAGACCTTGAAGGGGATAAAGTTCCAGTCAGATAAAAAGGCAAATGCTCCTACCATGTATAAGGTACAGTACAAACCATACATATGCTACAGATATATGAAATATTTCAACATGAAACTATGTAAGGATTAATATTTTGTAAAGTTGTGTTGAATCTTGTGTCATGCCTTGTTATTGCAGGCATAACCAGGATACACAGAATGGTGTACAAAATATTTACCCATCTCTTTTGTTTGTTAAAATCACATGTTAAGAACTGATTTCAAACTTTGCCAGTGGATGCAGCAGTTCAGGAAGTTACTGTAGGTGACAGCTGAATACTATGTTGCTAGTGATGTAATGCAATAAGTGAGCTGACAGTATTCACTGCTATGAAAATCTCGAATTCAAGTGTGAGGCTTGTTGAGCATAACACAATAAGAGTGATCTTTTTTGTGGAAAGTTACATGTCAATCTAAAATAGATAAACTTTTGTGCATACTTTAGTACCCACAGGGTCCTGCAAAACAAACAAAATGCACGATCACCAAACAGTTTGAAGAGGGTGGTTGTAATGGAGTATCATCTTCATGCTCTTAAGTGTCTATAGCCTGGGGAATATTGAAATTCTGAGTTACAATGCAGAGATGCCCAGAGAAGAACTGTAATGTGCCACATGATTTCAAAAGATTTATGCTGGAAGTCATCTCACTTGCATTTGTATTGAGGTTATAAAGCAGTCTGGGGTTCATACTGAGCATGTGGGATTTGACGTTTTCACAGTGGTGAGGATGATGATATGAGTTTTGGCACTGTGAAGATGGAGACATTATATTTCTCAAAAACGTTGGCACCAAAACCCATATCATCATACTGAGCATGTTCTGTGCTGAGAACCGCATTCCAGACTTGTGTACATGTAGGATTTATTAATTTTGATTCTAGTTTCCATGTAATGTTTAAATAGGTAAACATGTTGTAGACCACCATGTATCCATATGCAGCAGGTTCCAGTTAATTAGGCCATCGGTTAATCAGGGCAGCCATTTATTTGGGACAAATATTAAAGAACAAATTTTTTTAACTCTTTACGTGGAACTTCGCATAATTGGGGCAGCCACTTAATTGGACCAAAGTGTTCTAGTCCTGATGTGTCCCAATTAACTGGAATCCACTGGATTTCCCACTCTAACAAATATAGATATTACTTCATATTGAAATAATTAACATTTTTCCTCCATCTTTTCTTTGCAGGATATCAGCATAATGGTAGGAGCTATGCTTTTTCTCTGTTTCTGTGTATATATCATTTTCTATGGTCTTTTTTCTATACAGTGAGCAAAGGAAAATGAAACATGTTGATTTTAATCAGAAACTTGAGCTTAATGAAGTATGTGTTTCTGTTCACAAACAGTGCTCCATTTTCACTCAGGTTCTTGGATATCTCAACTCATGAAATATTGGTCTAGTTTACAAACTGTTATTTTTTTGTTTTTTTATATATCAAGATTCTACAAGTATGAATCAATTAAATGTTTTAATTTTTTGCAATCAACAGTTTATTACTGTTACTGAATTGAATTGTTCCTCTTTATAATAATAAGAGAGTGAGCATGAGTTGACACTCTTTGCTGCTGGTAACAAGTGACTTTTATCTTTTATTGCACACTATAATATGATATCCACCATTTTGTTAGCTTATGCTGCAATCCTTTTTTCAAATGATTTTATAAAGAAATATGAAACTAGTATGGGAAAAGAGAAGTCTGAAAAGCAAAAAGACTCTACAAATGTGCTTCATGACACTAAAATATAACAATTAGTTTACCTTAGGTTTATTTGTTATAATGTACAGATATAATCAAGACATACCTTTCAGCAGTGTCTTTATGGCTTATTTTGTATTTACAGAAATTAAGTAAACAATATATCAAGTTTTTAATGATAACAAAAATAATACCATATACATTCTATTACCCAAGTCACTACAACACTACTACCCTCCTTAACATTAGCCAAAATTATTGCTATTGTAATATTTCTGACTCTACTGTCTTCCTCTGATGATTAAAAATAAATACTTTCACATTTCACACAACCTTCAAGCAGCAACACTGATTCTGTCTAGAAAGCAAGACTTGTACTAAACATGGTCTTACCTTCACAGTTCACTGAATGTACACAATGGTGGCATAATGTATAATGAAATTAATGCTGTTTTAGTGGAATGCCCAGGTGAATGTATATACTTCTTCAGCCCTCCATTTCAAGTATGAACCGTAGTTGCTTGCAGAAGCTTCCACTGGAGATTACTGGCCAACATCATGAAACTTTTGGTCCTTATCATAAGGGGCCAGAATAATAATTGAAACATTTTAAGAAAAACAATGTTCATGGACAGTTACTTTGCAAACTACCCTGTTTCAATTAAAAACAATGAAAGTACAAGGTAACAAGAGTAGAAGTAAAGTACAGAGTGATTTAAATATTCGTGTGCCTAGACAATTTATTTTTATATTTATTTAACAACACTACCAATAGCTCAGGCTGTATAGTGTCAGACAGTTTACTTTTTATGGAGTGTCCCAATTTTCATTAAGTTTCCAATGTCATACTCCATAACCGTCAAGTCATTCTAGTCCCCTTTCTCAACTTATATGGTGGCCTCTAGGGTTGATACAGCATCCTAAAGTGCCAAAAGACACGTTAACTATAATTTCACTATCGTGATAAAGGCCCACAGAAACTTATAAGTCATTGTATATACAAAATGCATTTCTATCTTTAAAATGGGGGATATGATGGTCCCAAAGCTACAGTGCCATTTCAGTGGAGATTGCCTTCATCGGCAGTCATTGGCTTTAGTCATATACTACAGGCACCGTGTCATGTTACTTAACGTAGCCGTTATAATGTTACAGCACATGCTAAACCAATGTCCATATGTTTGCCACTATGAAATTTAAAACGAAATATAACAAAATACTTCAGATATCTGAGTCATCTGAGATATATTCTACAGACGTTGATCACCGACTTCAGTCAGTACAATGACGGCATAGGCTGGGTTTAACTTCTGATGGATGCAAAAGATTCTTCTCTGTGCTGCTGTGTCTAGACTGCTCTGGGGCCTACCCATCAAATGGGTAGGCCCCAGGGGTAAAGCAGCTGGGGCATAAAGCTGACTACTCACCTCCATCTTGTGCCGAGGTCAAGAATGAGTGCAGCTATACTCACCCTATACGTCTTCACGGCTTGGTGCTTAATAAACATCACTGACAGGTTTATTGCCAAATCTAAGCATACAGCTGGTAGTCCAAGAAGAACTCATTATACTAAGTATACCTGTTGCCAAGGTAGATATGGTGTCTGCCAGTCCAGTTCATTTTTAGTTTGTTCAGTTTTGTTCCTCACATCATCGTTCAATACATCTGCATTCTGATACTAGATTCAATGAATGTAAGTTAGAAACATACTTTTGCCTCAAAGCCCATAATATGTATGTGTGTTAATACATGGAATATTAATATCAGATTATGCAATAAAATAACATATTTTAGAAAGGTTTTAGGACTACTTGATAAAATGGCAGATCAGATAAATGGAAATTACAGAATACAATTTGAAAACAAAATCTACAAAAAACAAAAATTAACTACAAGAAAGGCTGACAGATGCACAAAATAGTGGGAAAGTTGGTGTGATAAATAACGACACCACAGAAATGAACTTAAGATAATATACAAATATACATTTCCCCTTAACTCAGGTCAGGAAGAAATTCTATGCTTAAATAAAATAACAAACTACATAATCCTGGAGCAGATAGACCAAGGGAAGTATGACAATCTTGCTAGAACAAAAATGGTCTTGAACAGCACATACATCATAAATATACATTACTACTGTCAAACATCAAAGGTAGCTAGATCTCAAACTGAAATGTTTTTAAGCCATTCACTGCTGCCCTTTCATGCAAGTGTTCAGTACCATGTAGATACATGAATGCATTATCTGAAAGCTACACTACATGTTTAAACAATTACGTTCATCACCAAGTGGATATATACATAGAAGCCACTAATGAATTAGTGCATGCAGTTCAGTAGGTCTTACAGCGTGATACATTATTATAATAAATGCATAATACATGGATTCTGTTAATACTGTTAACAAAATTGCTATATATTAAAATGCTGGCTGATAACTTTAAAATAACATGTTTGAGTCAACATTTATGTTTTAACATATTAACTACAGACGATATGTAGCATGACCCTTATTTTTAATGTCTCAGCATTTTAATATATATCCATTTTATCTAAAATTTAATGGATTCCATGTATTTAAATAAACATTTATCATAATAATACATGACAAGCTGTAAAATCTATTGAAAAGGGATCCAGTGCAGCTATACTCACCCTATACGTCTTCACGGCTTGGTGCTTAATAAACATCACTGACAGGTTTATTGCCAAATCTAAGCATACAGCTGGTAGTCCAAGAAGAACTCATTATACTAAGTATACCTGTTGCCAAGGTAGATATGGTGTCTGCCAGTCCAGTTCATTTTTAGTTTGTTCAGTTTTGTTCCTCACATCATCGTTCAATACATCTGCATTCTGATACTAGATTCAATGAATGTAAGTTAGAAACATACTTTTGCCTCAAAGCCCATAATATGTATGTGTGTTAATACATGGAATATTAATATCAGATTATGCAATAAAATAACATATTTTAGAAAGGTTTTAGGACTACTTGATAAAATGGCAGATCAGATAAATGGAAATTACAGAATACAATTTGAAAACAAAATCTACAAAAAACAAAAATTAACTACAAGAAAGGCTGACAGATGCACAAAATAGTGGGAAAGTTGGTGTGATAAATAACGACACCACAGAAATGAACTTAAGATAATATACAAATATACATTTCCCCTTAACTCAGGTCAGGAAGAAATTCTATGCTTAAATAAAATAACAAACTACATAATCCTGGAGCAGATAGACCAAGGGAAGTATGACAATCTTGCTAGAACAAAAATGGTCTTGAACAGCACATACATCATAAATATACATTACTACTGTCAAACATCAAAGGTAGCTAGATCTCAAACTGAAATGTTTTTAAGCCATTCACTGCTGCCCTTTCATGCAAGTGTTCAGTACCATGTAGATACATGAATGCATTATCTGAAAGCTACACTACATGTTTAAACAATTACGTTCATCACCAAGTGGATATATACATAGAAGCCACTAATGAATTAGTGCATGCAGTTCAGTAGGTCTTACAGCGTGATACATTATTATAATAAATGCATAATACATGGATTCTGTTAATACTGTTAACAAAATTGCTATATATTAAAATGCTGGCTGATAACTTTAAAATAACATGTTTGAGTCAACATTTATGTTTTAACATATTAACTACAGACGATATGTAGCATGACCCTTATTTTTAATGTCTCAGCATTTTAATATATATCCATTTTATCTAAAATTTAATGGATTCCATGTATTTAAATAAACATTTATCATAATAATACATGACAAGCTGTAAAATCTATTGAAAAGGGATCCAGTCTAATAAGGTCATTATTTCAACAGTGGCTGATAAGGGTGGAAAAATGTAGTGGTTTTTAGATAACACATCCATATATAAATGTGTTTTGCTATACCCAAATATATGAGTAAGAAGAAGTTACAACCTATTACTACAAACAGCAAGAATGTATAGATAGCTGTGTAGAAAATCTTACAGCTGTCACGACATGCCATATCAATACATCATGTAAGTAACAAACATGGTTAAATATGATAAGAAAATACTTATAAAAGAATGTACTTGACTGATTACTGCCTTCTATAAACATGTTTATAACAAAATTGTTTTATCAATGTGGTATTCATAATATTGTTTTCCATGTAGATTAAGTTCCAATAACCTGCATGTAAACATTTACAAATAAAATGATTCCTCAAACAATGAGATAAAATCAGGTAGTAATATTTATACCAATATTCATGGTTTTGATATGATAAAATATGGTTACACATTATTATTACACCACAATGTAGCACCTCTGACACTGATTAATTATCAAGTATAAATAGTATGACTTTCAATGTATAACTAGTACTGTCCTCCATAAATATACTTACATAAACGATTTTCATACACGCTTCCCTTGTACATAGCAAATTAAGGTCAAGAATATTCTCTAGGGATAAAAGATTTAAAATGTACGAAATGCTGTTTTTTAAAAGATACATACCTGTTAAAGACTGTGACTGTACTTCAGCTAAAGTTATCACACAATAATTCCATAAAAAATTACATAAAACTGATTTATTACTTCAATTTATGGTACCAACTTTCTCCATTAATACCAGTAATCTCTGAATGTAAAATGAAAATCCCACCTGACAAGCTTTATAACCTTTCCACACGCTATGAGGAACGTGACCTGGAAGTTCATGACAAAATTCCTACTACCATATAGTTGAAGCATTACTAGTATTACTAATTTGATGATCCACTTATGATAATTGAATTGCTATTATTATTTATTCTCCTTCAAGGTTTTACACGATACTTTGGCATTTCTCATGGATTTTCTGGAATGGATGTTCCTTCTGCCCTACAAAGTCAAGCTGTCAACTTCATTATATAAAATAATTCCCGATGAGGTTGCATTTGCCATCATGGTGTGAAGATATTTCCTTTTCTGATTCTCACCACTCAGACTGCCCAATGAGGAACTAACTGAAAGTATAGTTACAGTTTCATGTCAGATTTTTTTTCTGAATTGAAATACACTGCATCAACTGAAGAAAATTGTGGCAGTGAGTGGATAATACAGGAAATAATGATGAAACAGGAAAATCTCATGCATGTTATAAATGATATTTTATCTCATTAAATACCTGATGACACTTGTTACAATTCACACAATTTACAAAAATGATGTATCGTTAACTATAAATCAGGGGTAAGGGCATGTTCTGTGCACAAAACCAAGGAAAAACTTCTATAATGAGATATACAGTGCACTTTGCAGAAGCATAAGGACACCACTACGACCACATTTTGTAATTTGTTGTCAAAACAGTAATTCATAATGTTGGAATCAACAACTTGTAAATAAACACTTCCCTGCAGATGTTATTATACCGTACCTTTTATTCCACTGAAATAAAATGGACCATAATATAAAGTGTCCCAACAACCTGTGTTTGCACAGACTTACTTATTTTGCTATTTTTGTGCATAGAACATACCCCAAAGGCAGTGCTGTATAAGAAACATCATGTATAATAAAACAGAAACAGAAATAAACTACTCCAACCTTCAATGTCAATGCACCAAGGCTTACACTTCGTCCTGTTCGCCACAGCAGCATACCGCTAAAGCATGCTAAACCCATGAGTGAAGTCCAGCCAGCAGCCCAATAGGTTTAAATCCCATCTTCCCATATGACAAAGCTCAAAAATGACTTGACATTTTAAAAAAAGTTTACCTGATGGATAACAAACTGTAGTTAAGAAGGTCCAATCACTGAACTCAAAGAATACTTATTAATTTCTCATTATCATATCATACGAGAGATGAACACAAAAATGAAAGCAATAATAATATTGTAATAATATGTGTATAAAACAAAAGATATTTCCTTCAATCAATTTCAACAGCATCAGTACATGCTTTGTATCTTACAAATTCTTAATAATCAAACATAATTTTGTAAAGTCTTACAGTATTATTTACACATGGTTTAAGTTACAGAACTATGATGTTGCAGATACGACTGTAAACACTTCCTTATAAATCCTTTTTTCTGAACATGAGGCAGACACTATAATTATAATGCAGCTCACCTTACAGTGTGCCTATTGACCCACAGATGGAAATCTAGTTCAATGCAGACAGCGGGTTATACCGAGGTACACAGTAACTTCCAGTTCACTCAGTAGTCTGAATCTCCCTTAGTTCTGAACGGTGATTTAAGCAGGTGACAAGAGTCTGTTACAAGTGAAGCCTACATTAGGTATACTATTCTATTAATAGGGATACGATTATTAATTTATGACTGTCTCTTAATTACTTAAGTCAGGCATGCACAAATTTCTATAAATTCTGGAGCCACCTCCAAAAATTGTAAGCCAGTTTGTTTATATCTGTGTCAGAAATGAAAATATTTTTAGCTTGTTTGTTAAGAAATTAAATACGAAGATTTCTGTCTTCTGGGTTATTGCGCTGTGTAGTCTGGTCGATGTTAACCAACGTTTCAGAGGTCATACTGCCTCCGTCATCAGGGCGATGAATATGCCAATAGGAAACCAACCAAACCAACCAAAAAGCTAACCGAGGCTCAGATAAGACCAAGATACAAAACCACAATAATAATATGCTGAAAATTCTAGGCACTAAAATGGCAATTTTAGGTGCCATAGTGATCTGGGCTCAGGATTTGTGCAAGCCTTAATTGTGGAGTTTCTAATGGAATGATGCCACTGTTATATTAAAAATCAGTTACAAGCGAGGTTCAAATCTGACCCAGAATTTTTACTGTTTTTCACAATGTGGATCAGTATAAGTTTTGCAGTCATTGCAAGGGATGGGGCAGGTGTGTATATGTAGAGAAAGAGGACATCAAAAAGACTGCCTAATACAATGAAACAGGCAAAATTATTTACTGAAAAACCACGAATAAAACTCCAGTTAACTACTTATGCGTGTTATCTGTTCAACCATTAAGAAAATAACTGCCGAGTACCATCATGATTACAGGAGACAATGCAAGTATTAAACAATTCTTATGTAAGATTTGAGGTTTTCAAAGCGGTGAGTATGAAGATTTCTGTCTTCTGGGTTGTTGCACTGTGTAGTCTCGTCGATGCTAACCAACGTTTCATCGCCCTGATGACGGAGGCAGTATGACCTCTGAAACGTTGGTTAACATCGACCAGACTACACAGCGCAACAACCCAGAAGACGGAAATCTTCATACAATTCTTAGTTTTTCAAGGAAAAAACTACATTCTGCTTAATTAAAGAGCTACATACCTATTATTCTATGGTTGTAGATATTTACCGTATCTCACACAGTTTGGGATAATCTACAAACTCAGTACCATAGATCATGATTGTTGCAAATGTAACTGCTACCATTGATCCCCAGAATAAAAGGTATAGAAGACTTTCAGTTGTATACTCTGCAACACAATATATCTGTTTGTAAGATTACTGACCATTAATAACAGTTAAAGTTATTCAAAGCAGTATTTGCCATGGCCACATTCATAAACAAATTAATAAAGTACACAGTGGATAGGAGGATGCAAGGAATAGCTCAGTCAGTAATGTATTCTATATTTTGCACTCAAATTAATAATAACCCTTCATTTTACAACTCTGAAATTAAGAAATAAAGCTTGTATGTATTAAAATCTGTTTTGAACCTGAGTTCATTGACAAACTTACCAGATGGAGTGAAAACGTTTGCGAAGAACATAGCGATGGCAATCAGGAGAACCAGTGGGAACTAAAATTAGAAAAACATAGCTTCAAAATGGATGTACAAACTCATACAACACTGTGTCACACCAAAGGTATAAAACTTTTTAATATTAGATTTATAATGCACAAATAAAAAGCTTTTTATGAGTCAGGAAAGAAAAAAGATGCATCTGAAAACAACTGAGATTACAACAGTCCTTTGTTCAACTTTCTGCCATATTAAAGTACTTTACAGAACTGTTTCAAAGTACACTAGTTTGACACCCACTGCTATGCTATTCTGCCATCAGTGTGAGCAGATAATTTACGTTAACACACAGGTAATATACAGTGATTTTTAAAGGAAAAATTCCCTTGCTGTACTAATTTTCCTGCTATCTAGACAACCATAATTGCAGGATCTATCAATCGGCTGCAATCAGATGTGTCTTAGCACTATACAACTATAATTTTATCAACTGTTTGTATCGGCATGAAAGTGGTCTCATTCAAAAGAAAGGAGGAAAAGAGGGTATTTAAAAACAGTGTTAAAAGAGAATATTGTGACCAAAGATATGTGGTCTAACAGGAAAAAAGGAAGACAATTACATAACAATGAGAATTCTTCACCTCATTTATTCAGTTCTTAGGGTCATTAAAATCAAAAACAATGAGGTGGATAGCCATGCAGCATTCATACACAAAACAGGAAATACAGAGAAAAATTTGGGTGAAATATCTTGAAGAATGAGACTAATTTGAGAAACAGGAACCAGTAGTTTATAATTCCAAAGCTTATGAACCTATGTGGGACGGGTCTATACGCTATGCTGCTGCTATGTCAACAAATACAACAAAATATTCACAGTCCCAGTGGTTCCGAAAGTGTGGACCATCAGGATCTGATATTCATTCAGGCAGTCCACAGAACAATTGGGATTACACACACACACACAAGAAATTAACAAAAATAAAAGGACAGGAAGTACAAAAATGTCAGGACACCCATGGAATAAATTAAATACAATAATAATGTTTCTTTTATCTTTAGCATCTACAGCACAGCACATTAGAGACAGATAATCAAGTGGTCTGCTAAAACCACAAGCAATTTTCAAGTGGTCTGTTGGGAAGAAAGTCTCAGAACCACCGATCTATCCCATACGGGAGCTACAAAACACAAGTGGTTAAAGTGACAAAACAGTTAACAGGGTAATCTGAGCCTGATAACTTATATTACTCACGGTAATATACTTCCAACCCTTTTCCACATCAAGAGGGCATGGTCTTGTGACACCTTCTCCCTCCTCTACCATATACCGGCCCAAAAACAGGTCAATAGAGTCCTGAAAAATTATATTAACCGTGGCAGAATTTAGCAGTCAATTAAACTTCACCAATATCACATGTTCAAAACAAATTACTGTACAATATGGACAAATTAATACGTCAATCCATATGGTTAATATTTCAGCATTATCATCATCATTTCACTGAATCACATACTATATGGACACTAATTTTTTCACTGCAAAATTAAAACAATTTCTAGTATATTATATTCTTACATATAATGCATGACATCAATAAAAAATCTCACTGCTAAATTCTACATTAAGTACAAAATCTGAAGTGAACAGACACACAGCGCATTCAGCATAATGTTAGGCAGTTTTTGAATTTAGGCAGGACACAAATGTAGCCAGCTGTGCCCTTAATCTTACAATGCCTAATTCCCTAAATCATAAATGCTGAAATGGCATTCAGTTCAGAAAAGTAATTCCATTTCCACACCTTCACATACAGGCAAAGACAATCAGGGTGAACGCAGACTGAACAGCTGGATTCAGTAAAATTGCAATGCTGAATATACAATTTACCTTCAAGTTTATCCTGCCAGTAAAAACTGACAATAAATGCCTATAAACCTAATGTTTGGCAACACGAGTATAATATATGGTTTGGACTCAGAAATTATAGTGGTTTCACTTGGCACCCCTGCAAGATTTTGCTCATTTTTATCCCCCAATAACATGACATGCATTTAAATTTATATACAAATGTGTGTGGTAGAGGGACACCGGCTTCCTTCATTTACAAATTTAGTCATCCCCTACATTCATGTGTCAGAAAGTCCATAAAAAGTTTGTTCCAGATCTCATTTTGCTCTTAGATAATAATTAACGTGTTAAATTTTCTTACCTGGCGGAAACCATCTGCAAAGTTATTCTTATAGTATCGAGCAAGGGAGTTGATTGCATCACGAATAAGCCCCCATCTAGTACGTTTGCCAGTCCGAGTAAAATCAGTCTTCAGGGCACCTGTTCCAGAGTACTCTGTACTTAAAATATCTGCATTGTCCGCCCACACACTTTTGAAGAGGGGCTCAAAATATAAATGATCTTCTACTTTCTGTCCAGCCCTCAAGATTCCTAGTTTCTGCAAACAACAAAACATTATATAATTTTCTCCACAATGTACACAGCTTGAAATCCCAGCTCAAGAATGTCAACCTTTTTAACTATAATGAGTATTCAAAAACAGAAAGAAATTGGTTGGGTGCTGGTACCATGACTACTTTCATTTCAGCTACTAAAGATGTATAAGCCACACCCATGAAGAAAGAGGATATGGCAAAAACACTGATATAAAGCAAACAAATCACAATCAACAGCTGAGCATGGTACATTTATGCAGATAAGGTAATATATTTCTGTGGTTCAAGGTTTGACAATTTCACATATGACACTCACTTTAAATTTAATTTATCAGTATAATAATTTAAACTTTAAATAAATCACAGTAGGGGGAGAGACGAAGGCTCTGTGAATATGGTAATGAACCTTCAGGTTTCATACAAGGCGGGGAATTTCTTTATTTGGATCTCATGGAATTTGTAGAGGAGATCTCACTGTAGCACAATAATAATAATAAAAAAACCTGCAGAAGTTAACAACAAACCAGTGCAAGGACAATTTGTTTTTCTGAACGATGCACAACAAAGTAGAGACAAATATAGATGCCCAGTCAATGAAAACATTTTAATCTATGTATTAAAGCCAAATTTTCTGTTCCACCACACAACCACCACAATGATTCAAAGCAGAATAACTACAACTTTTGGTACAGAACATATCAAAAGTTTGCAACTGCTACCACATTCTTTTACTGAAAATACAAACTTTAATTTTCAGGCAAGCATATCACGATTATAATTACAATATTTACATTCCGTATTCCACGTTTTCAGTATGAAGAGAGGGCCACAATCCATATGTGAAAAAACTGGTACATGGGAAAATACAGTTTACATTTTATGAATGACATTTATTACTTGTATCAGAAATTATCTAAAACAAAGTAAATATGATAATACAAATAGCGATAAAAGACCTATACAACATACCTGCATTATCTGTGTCAAACTCCGCCTGGCCAACATGGTTTGTACCACGTTGGTTCGATCAAGACAGTCAATGCAATTGGTCCGGAATACCCCATCCTGAAGTGATACTAAAGTCCCATCCCTTGTGAGCAGAAAACAACCAAACTCATCTTGCTCATGAGCCAGTCTGTCAGTCAAGATCCTCAGCCGATCCCACCGTAGATGCCTACATTCTGCATGGAAGTCAAAAGACTCGTACCTTTACAGAGTGAGAGAGAAGTCCATATTATTAATTTAATGCAATACAAATCTTAACAGTCTAATAATGATCAGCTTTTCACACATGTAATCCGCAGCCTTTTAAACTTCCTAATGACAGTAATACATGCAGAACTGATTTAATTTTTTACACCTAGATATGAAATGAGATGTATTTTACCTGATGTTTGCATTGCCCAATTGATTCACCATTTCACTGTAAGATTCTTCCAGTATACCTTCTGCTCCTTGGTGATCAATCTGAAACATTTTAAATAGAGTACAATGAACCTCTCTGAGTATGTTGTGCTATAATGCTAGACGGCAATCAAACAAATATTATAAAATAATGAATAAACATCATAATCTTATAAAAATCACCAACTCAACTGCAGTTCTATATGCAGCTGTGGATAATTTTACCTCATTGCTGCAGAATACATCCACAGAAATTTAAGCATCCTTCGACCTTATGCCCTCAACTATTTAAGTGTTGGTCACATTGTTACCATCATTACCATTTACCATACTTGTTCGATAAGATACAATAAATTACAGAGCTGGTTCTGTAAAAACATGGTCACTAAATTTAGCAAGTGTGACCACATTTAAAATACTTTCCTTCTGACTTTATATGCAAACTTCACCTCTGCTATGACTGTAAACAATGTTGGAAATAATTTACAAAAAGTCATTCCAGCACTACTCATATTATTGGATTGCTTTGAATGTCTTCAAGTACTTCAAAATGAGATTATTTCAACAGACTTAATTTTGGTGAGATGAAAAAGTCACATAGAGCACATATTTGACAAACTAACAAGACACTCTGCCAGCAAAACACTTACATAACCACAACACAGAGTGAAATAAACTTGTTTGACACAAAACTGCTGAAACATCTAGTCATGTGAACCAACATGTGCCAAAAAATATCAGTTTGGTAATCTGTCAGACTTCATATTTTTATTGTAGTACTTTTACTTAATAAATATGCTGTTTGTTTTTGAAGTGTAGCACTATTTTCTGCCTAGCAAGATGTTTGATTGAGGGCTTTAAACTGCATACACTTCTAAGCTTAACCCAAACAAATCAGATGTTCCCAATGGATGAAGCCTCTGTCTTACGACCATACGCATAATCGAAATGATACAGGGGTTTTGACACTAGATATGACCTCTCTTGCTGCAGTAAAATAATCAAGGACTATACTTAAAATGATAAAACTGCTGCATGAACAAACCAGCATTACTGAAATCAAAATATAAAACTCACCAAGTTGATGAGGACCTGCCTGCCATAATTGAAAATTTGTGTGTCGAAATGTCTTGAGAAAGCCTCTGCATGATTCTCATTCTGGATCAGCCGTGGCTTAGGTTTTAACTTGAGGTTAGGAAGTTGATTCCAGAAAAGGGGTATTGAGCCACGAGTCTACAAAATACCAATAACAAGATGCAACCATTTTTGAATTCATGTATCATAAAAAATACACTACAATATTTATGCATTCACATAGAAGGTATATTATTATGCAGTGAATAGCATCTGCTATCATTAATGGCTTAATGTCAGCATTTCACTTATTTTGATACAACAGTGAAATGAATTATATTCTTTCCAGTACAGTTCCTTGTCACAATCCTTGAAGCAATGCACACTGTACTTCCTTTTATCCTTGTTTCACATTTAAACCTTCCCCAGTTGAAATGATGCAGAATAGCAAGTTGTTTCCATTTTGACCAAGAAATAAATGCTAGAACAATTACGAATTCCAACAATAATCCATTTTTTTTACAAAACATTGTTTGGAGCATCATTATAATAAAATAAAATAAAAATCAATGTACTCACTTGAACAAAAGAACTCCTGTCTCCACCAAACTCCACTATTTGCTCTGTCTCAACAAAGTTGGCAACATTGCCCTGCACATCGATGCCTCTGGTAAAAAGCCGAGTACCAGCCCGAAAACAACAGCGGCGCGACACAACTGTCCACAAGAATGGCTTACCATTTAGTGAACACTGGTTAATTGAGATAACTGTGTCATCCTCGTTAAGGAAACTAAATCGATTGTGGCACAGATTACAGAGATCTTCACCAACTTTCTGAGATAAGCTGACTAAACAATCTCTGAAAAGAATTCTTCCAAGATCCAATAAATGAACTGACAGAATTAATCTTAATTTAATTTAAATTCAAGAAGGGCTTGTGGAAGGTATTGATTATAATTAACAAAAAGTTATAAAATTTGCAAAGTGTAATGGGAAGGGGGGTTGGATATGCTTGTCTTATTTTCTTAAGCACGTATGTTCTCTTATAGTATTAAGGATACAACCATGCAGCAGTGGTAAGCAGAATTTGGATAATTCAGGCTGATTTGTTAATTCTCGAAGCAGGTGTCCATTCCACACAAATCTTAGATCTGCTCGTTCATGGTAAGGCATCTGGAGGTAGTAGTATGTATAATACAAAATAAACAGATTTATATAAATGTATAAAAACTAAGGATATCAAACATTTCTTTTCCAGACAGAGCTACTAATTTACCTGTAAAAACTCTGGCGTGGTATTATGTAATCTCTGCTGTGTGTGTGTGATATCGTACGAGTACGAGAAATATAAAAATGGTGTATTTAGTACATTCTCAACCATTGAAATGTACAGCTTGTTTTTTGAGATCTGTAACAGAGAGAAACCTTTAATATGTCTTGGAACCAAAGCAATGCAATAACCACAGACTGTAGCCTTTTTAGCATGTATCATCATTTTGCCTGTCACCAAATTTATCGCAGTAAGTGAATCATTATGCTTACTAGACACAACAAAAATGTAACTAATACAAAGGAAATCAATCTAAATGAATATATATTAATACATAACCAAAATCTTTGTTAAAGATATATAAAAGTCCATATGGCATAAAACTATTTTATTTTTACAATATGGTAACAAATTACTTATGTACCTTTTCCTCACATGATGTTATAAATTAGTTACACTATTTACCAATAGATGTCTGCAGCTGTAATAAGACAATCAAAACAATCATTCTCTGTATACACAGGCAAAAAACAAAAAACAAAAACAAAAAAACCGACAACAACAACAACAACAACCCAGTGGAACCACGGTTCCGGAGAATCTGACGTAAATACATCTATTCAGAAAGGAAGTCTATATATTAGCTTTAATTACAACAATATTAACAATGCCGAGTAAACAGATGACGTTTCCTAGGTAACATAACAATGCACGAAAGCTGAATATTGTTGTTGATCCATATTAACACATTGTTGATATGGATCTTACACGTTTTCCTTTCACTTGTTTGTCAAATGATCCTTCGGTATAGATGTATTTACGTCAAAAAAAAAAAAAAGAATAATTTACATACCACTTATCATTCAGTTCAGGACTGAAATCTCATATAGTTTCTAAAACAATAAATCAGCAGACACAGGCTCAATGTTCAATGCCTTCATGCTTGGCAAAGAACATTATAATTTGCTCTCATGATACAAACCCATACACACCACAATACAGTAGGTGCCAACGTATTGATACCATCAGCCTTCTAAAAATACCCAAAAACTAGTAACCATTGCCTAATTTAAGGTCTCTCACCACCTTACCTGTTTTTCAGTCAGATGTAACAAGGTTCGTGTATAAGATATTACTTCTATTTCAGCAACCTTCCATATTGTTTCACCATTTATGGTTCCAACTTTATCTTTCTTTGTAATTATCACGAGATATGGACCAGCCAATAACTGAAGAGTACCTACTATTCCACATATTGGCTTACTACTGGAAGCCTGAGGAATCTGACCATAATTCACTGAAACAGAATAGAATAAAACAAAACAAAACTGTATACTCCAACTTAATGCAATGCTGAACATGACACAAGATGTTAAAATAGAATTTCACATTTTTGTTCATTTAACAAGTCAGTTGCATCAGTTATACAGCATTGAGGATGATGAGATGGAGGATGAACTGGAAGGAGCGTGAAAGTGGTACCAGTCTTATTCTTACACATTATGCCAGGAGAAATGGAGGAACACCATAGAAACCTGACACACTCAATACCTTTGTTGTTGACATTTGAACCAAAGGCCACCTTGAATATAAAGGACAAGTTTATACCATGGGATCATGAGTCAAAAATAAGAAAGCCAAAAATATAAAGTACTGAAAGGGAAGTATTACTCCTAATGTCAATAATTCATACAGATATAGCTACTTATATAAGCCTGTAATTGATTTACGTAACCACGAACTGAAGAAACGTTCATTACCAGATAAGGTTTACTGATAACAAAGTATCCTATACATACATCACACTGGTGAATAGCATACAGACCTTGTAAAGAAATTTCTTGGCTCACTCTGTCTATAACCAGCAACTCATTTCCATCACCAATTGCTTCAATATAAAATTTCTCAGGTGTGATGTACCTGAAATGAAAAATATTACATAATTATATATACGATATAAATTAAGTTTTATAAATAGTGTCAGATCAAAACTGAGCCATTACTTACAATATAAAATCAGTATATAACTCTGCGACAGTAGCCATGACTCTTGGGCACAATCGACAAATTCCACAGCAAAATACTTAGAATGTTACAAACTATTGAATAACTTCAATTGGTTTAAAACACCAACTGAAGTAGTTCCCTTTAGTCATCTTCCAAAACACTATAAAAACACACCGAATCGTTTCAGAATACTTTCTACTACATGCAAGCACGTAAGCTTCCTTACACCCATCCAGTGCAGTTAGAAACGTATGACGTCAAAGTCCATTTGCAATGTCATAGCCGACTTTTCAGCCAACGCATATAAAACAACGCTCCTATAGGGTTATATAGGAACCAGAATAGCGTGGTGTAGACGTCGGTAGCTAGTCGATAACACTAGAGCACTACTTCTCCATTTTAGTTGCGTAAAAACATAAATTTATGCTGCAAATGTAGACACCACAAATAACATCGGCACACTGTCAATATGGCGTTCCCACTCATTCTGTAGTGTTGAATCACTTATCACTTACCTCTGAAGTTGCTGCTTTACTTGTGACTTAAGTCAACATTTGTTTTAACTTTGCTAGCATTTTCAGTTAACACTAAATCAGCAGAGGGTTATGACTTTTTCAAATCAACACAGTGGAATAAGCACGTGAAACTAACAATAGTAATGGGTTTGGAATAATAAACTATGCAATAAACTAATCCATTAACTCTAATTAACAACTGGGCATGAATTTGGGCCTTAATGTTGAGAAGCTGGTGACTAACCACTGTGCTATGGCATGGCCTTGTCAGGATGATACAAAATTACAACAAATATACAATTTTATTTACTGAATCATTATATAGGCTAGTACACAGTAATATGATTACATATCATACAAACACTTGAAACAAGACATTATAATCAGTTATACATAATAAGTAACAAATACATACCATGTAGATTATTATTGCAGCAATAATTTATAAGAATGAAGTCTTTTTGTAGACTCTTTTGTCAGGCAAAAAATTTTGTTGTGATACACTGACACAGTCAACTCTCAAGTAATTATGATAATGTGTTCTTGATAAAAACTGGCAGTGCAGAAAAAATAAAGCAATGTAACACTCACAAGGATTATATTTAAATCGTAATAACAGTAACTTAAGAAAGAAGAGTTGACCAGGTAAAAATGTTGTGCAAGTGACAGGAAGTTAAGATTAAGACATTTTAAATTCAATTTATGTTACTGCTGTTACACAAGTATCCATTGTATAGCACAAAGAATATAATTTATGAAAAATTAATTTTTAATTTGCACAAAGAGACGTAAAAGAAATGACTTACATGACATATATTATCTTTCCACGAATATATCAAATTGGCATAAACAACAGTATTCATAACAGACATAATTCATTATTACAATTAGAAATAATGTGAATGTGGTTAGGATGTCTTTGTTGTATGAGAATATTGTTTTCAAATGTGAACTAATACAACCTCAATCAATGTCCCATACACTAAGCAACTGACTGAAAACTGTACTTGTGATAATGTATTTTTATTCCACTTTTCAGACATTCATGTTGTGAGAGAATGCTGCTTTTACAGTGAGAACAAATATAACCTCAATCAATATACCACACATTGAGCAACTGACTGAACATTGTATATTCACTCGTATACTTCCACTTCTCAGATATTTATAACAAATCATATAGACCTTCTTAACAATACTCAGAAAATATTTTCTCTGTACAAAGAAGCTCATTCATTACCAGTATCAAGTTCATATAACAGCTTCACAGCATGAGACAGGATATTAGCAAATTACACGTCTTTTCTACTTTATTGTGTCCAAAAATCTCTACATTGTACCTGATTCTGGTGGCATAAAACAACACATTTTTGTTCCCCTAGAGATTCTAGTTTTCTTGCTAAATCTGTGGAATCAGAATTGTATGTGGCTTGATATGCGATGTTATATAAAGCATGAAGAAAAGGTATCAGGCTTATTTCAGCTAAAGACTTTTGATCATTAAAACATGCACTTTCAACCTTTAGACTGCGGCAGTGAGAAATTTGAAGTTATAATGTTAAATGTCTCATTCCTGTCTAGAAGTGACTTTAGCATAACCTATGTACAGTAGGTAGTAAGAAAACTCTCAGTAAGGTCGAGTTATATTACAGAATAGGTTTATACATGTACATCTGAATAAAATGCATCACTACAAATTCAATTCACTGAGCACATATACTCTGGTTTTGTGTGCATCTTATCAACAATGTATTATTCAAAATTTGTGAGGTTAGTGTAGTGCAGGTTCATGTATATCTGACTGATAATTCAAATTTAATTCAATGGCAATTTGTTTGTTTTGTTTTCTGCAAATGGTTGATACTGTTACAAATTGTACTTGACAACCCACATTCTAAATACACACTGAGGAGTAAGGCAGACAGATCACAAATGTTTTTCAATGGCTAGATATCATACGTGGGGATGAATACACAAGTAATGGTTAGTTCCACACATGAAGCATTTTGACCACAAAGGCTACTTTATTAAAATTTTGTGCTTGAATTTTTCTCCTCCAGGTTTTGAATACTTATGGAGTCTCTGGCTGGGGAAATTAATTCGTGCACAAAGAATACTGACCAATGTGGGGAAACCTTGCAGTATTTATGGGTTATTTTGGAATAACCTCAAATTTTGCTACAACTTAACATCAGGTCCAGCATATCATTATTTTATATTATATTTTCGTATCCAGTACACACCATTCAGCATGGAGTGCATTGGTGGTTAGCAGGATTCACGACCCATCAGTACATGGGTGTGATCGGGACCGCGACATTTAACGCGCCTGCTGTGACCCCCTTTTTGCTAGATGATGTTGAAAGTGTAATAATTGTTGGGATGCCACGGAGAAACCGGGGAGACCCCAGAAGAAAACTCCGTGATGTCTGGAACACGGCCCTGCCCGATACAAGTTGTAAATCTAAGCACCGCCGGGAATCGAACCCGGGACCCCAGTATCACAAGCCCAGAGTTCTAACCGCTAAATCGTGGCGGTTATATAATTAGTAAAGGGATATTATATATAGGAGGCTAACTACGATAGTCATGTAAAATCAGGGTTTAATTCAACTATGAAGTATTTTACTATGCCACGCATTTCAGGATCTCTTCACATGAGAAGTGTACTTTATGGAAGGTATCAACTTACCAACCACTGCCCATCGTGGAATTATCTGCTACCCATCTGATCTTTTAGTTAGTCTTGCAAACAAAATTTTGACCTGGAGATTAGTTTCCTGACTACTGTTTTCCATTGTGTTTTTAAGCGTGCGCATAAGAGGCACAGATATTTCCATATTGTTCTGTATATAGGGACGAATAATGGAAACTAGTTCTGCATTTGCCGAGTTATAAAATTGCCAGTTCTGTTTCAGAAATGAACGAAATATAATTAATAAGTGGATGATTCCCCCCCCCACCAGAATATCAGAGATCAAATCAAAAAATTTTCATGACTGGCCTTGAAGAAGGAAGCACCAACTTTCTCTGAAAGATCAATAATGTTTACCATTCAGGTAGGGACCCAGAAGAATAGTGAATAGCTACTTTTAAAGGAGATAATATAATTTGGTAAGAATTTCAGATGTTCATTACCCCATTTCCTCCTCTGGCTTCCACACAGAGGATAGGGGTCTGACCCGATGTCAATCGACGTCTGCGATGTTGGTGGTAGAGGTTATACCATTCAAGGGCACAATCTCAGTGCGCGCAGTGTAGGTAGCGCTGCCACCTGTTGTGAAGCGGCAGATGTATGTACTACTGCCGGCGTGTATTGTCGACATGTGATGTTGACGGG
>NW_019059767.1:388024-400420 GCF_000696155.1 Zootermopsis nevadensis
TCCTTCCGGAACTTCCCTAAGGTTAAGAAAATTAACTTTTAGAACAGGACCCCAAAGACTCAAGGAGTTTACAATGAGCTGCAGTCCTTCCTTGGATAGAAATCAAGAAATATTTATAAAATTATAATGGAAGACCATGATGGAGGTGGGAGAATAATATTAAAACAGTTAATGTAAAAATAGCATGTAAAAATTTGAATTAAACTGAAGTAGTTCAAATTTGTGCCCAGTGGCAAGCTTAGATATCAGTGGTGTTGACTCTTTGGGTTCTATTTACCAGAGGCTTACTTAGGGACCCAGAACAAAATAATAAAACGAAGTCATGCAACGAATCTATATATGACAAATTCGCACAAGGTTCAGGGAAGAATATTCCTCAAGAAAAGAATATAAGTTCTTACTTATCAACACTGATCCAATCAACAGACTTTAGTAATGGCCCGGAATTGCACAGATTTTGGTTCTGCAATTTTCCCACAGTGTGTATTTACGCGGATTGTATGATTTTCAGAGCAAATATCGATTATTTCCCTAACAGCATTAATCAACTGATCTTTCTAGTGGAAACGTGACGTGTTTTTTTTGTATCAACCAAACCTTTAAATATTATTGAGATGAGTTTCGGCTTCAAGGTTTTAAAACAGTGTTAATAAAATTTATTTACAAATCATATGGGGACCAGTACAATTTAAAATTATTTAGGTTTACTATCTTTTCTATGAGCGTATCATCACCATTCATGACAATTTAAATACTAAAATACAGATACATAATAATCAAGGGCAGTAACTTATGAGAATTGAGTTTTGGTAAAATAATAACGTAGCGGCCACCAATATCGAAGGTACTATGAAAACTTGGAAAAGATTATCTTTCTAAGAGATTAAACATGCAACATGAGAATGGCTCACAAAGAAATGCCTAGAAAATGAACAGTAATATACGTACTGACGACACTTAATGTACTTTCATGCTTGCATCCACACTGACATGCGATAAATTAATACATTGAAATATATACATAGTTACGTACACAAAATAATATATCGATTGTGGTAGTAGTCTTGTAGGTGGATACCAACATTTCAGAGGAATGTATCACCCTTATCTTCAGGTTTAAGCAAGGCGAAGGCAATGAAATCCATCAAAACTTGTACATACTGAAGACGTGATTTAATAATCCCTCTTCAGTGCTCAGATATTAATTGACGAGAGGAAGGGAAGGCTAGAAATGGTACGCCACTTCTACATAATGCAAACACAGCTTCAGAACTTGCTACACCACCCAGTTGTTTCTTGAACGTTGTTTATAAAGCGACTACTTATTAACTGAACGTTCGTGAAACAATGACCTGGTGTATACAATCGATCTGCTCGATCTCTCCCCGGACTGACTGTGTGTAAATTCAAGTCACCCAACAATCATGCATACGATTATACGAGCAAAATATGCAAAGCTTATTTTACATGAAGTTTCTACGACTTCGACACAACTAACCTTCGTATTGTTCATTGTTATTCTGTTTTCTTCTCGGAGAATGAGGCGTATGATGAACTACAATCAACTGAATTTATTACAAGTAATATAATAAGATATGAGAAATAAGTTATACACAGGTAAGGCCTGAGTTTCTCTTGGCGGTGAAACTGACGATGTTGCTCTTCTAGGTTATGACGCCGTGTCGACATGTAGGTAGATACCAACGTTACGGAAGAACACAATGCATCCAACTATCTAGAGTACAGTTTATCTCTCCTGGGCCTAAATATTCCATTACTATGTTTCTATCAATCAAGATTCGTGTTCTCTCCCGACTGTAACACAGAACTAAAATGTCTCACATCCATACAAAATACCTGAAGAATACATACCAGGGTGTAACTTAAAGGTTTGGCAGAAATTAAGGTATTCTATACAACAAAATAGCTAAGAATTTTATTTATTTAGTGTTCTGTCTGACGACAGGTCCATATGAACAGGATCCTTCCATCCTTTTCTCGGACTGGGACCTGTTCATATACGTTCTTGGCAGATGATCCAGAAGTGGTTTGCCATTGCCTTCTTCAGTGTGTGAATGGAGTAATTGTTGGGATGCCACGGAGGAAAACTCCGTGTTGCCTAGACCACGGCCTTGCCCAACACAAGTTATAAATTCGGGCACCGCCGGGAATCGAACCCGAAACCCCAGGATTACAAGGCCAACGTTCTAACCGCTAGACCACCGTGGTATATGGGTCCAGAAAAGGGTCCTATTCTGAGTTACTGCGCTCATTTTTCTTGAAATTCCCGACGCTGAGTTAAGTTCCGTGGAAGACAAGACAAGACGAGACAGACGTTCCGGGTCAGACGGCAAAATGAGACAAAATGTTTACGATACACTTCATTATCAAAAGCACTGCCACTACCAGTGCCATCTGTAATTTAGTTTACAGCGTCCAGATTTCACGTCTCTGCCTTCTAACGTTCATGTGCTTTATTTTTTATAACCAGTGGTAACGTTGAAAGCTTGGCGACAAGTGGGCCTTTTGCTATAATATTAGGGGCGGATGGAGGATATTTTGAGCGTCTGATACGAAATTTCTGCTACGATCGCGGAGGTGAAGTCATGAAAGTACGCGTCGTGTCGGAAAGTTGGGATTTTTTTTTTTCCTGGACTCGTCTTCATAAAAACGCATTTCATTGCCTTGGTATGAAGGGCGTGACACAATTGCAACAGAAGAAGATACTGTGCAGAACAGCACTGCTGGAGAGAGCATAAGCATCTGTTCAAGAAATAAAGTTTATTCTCTGACATGATTACAAAGTGCAGTTTGACATGAATGACGAAACATCCAAACATCCAGACATCCAGTCTGAGTAAGATGATGTGCATAAGTCTTGGAACCATATTGGAATCAAAGTTTAGCAAGGAATAATAACAGTGACAAACATAAGAGAAAACGTGGAATATACAAATATGTAATTTAATAATATTTTTTTCCCCAACTACCTCGTTATTGTAGTTGTGTTCTCTTTAAATATGAGCGTATAATTTCCCCAAGTACTACAATATGTATTATATGATACATGATTACAAAGACATCATAAACATCTTTAGTTAACACAAAACATGACTGTCGAATTCTTAATCAAGTCAAAGAAACTGATAAGTATAAGGAGAAGTTATATAAGAACACCAATATCTGAGTAGTATAAATACCTAACGAATTATTAATTAATTAAAAATTACGAACAGCCTGATAATACATTTAACTTTACTGGCTAACGACATAAAAATATCCCGTTTCAAGGATTTATTATAGGCTAATATTTTAAAATATGTGCTATGAAGATGCAGCTATTGTAAATGAGGAAATTATAATTAATCACTTTTATTGCAAATTAAATTTTTAATTAATGTAGCCCTATACAATGAATTATCTTTTTCTGTAAAATTAGGTACGAGTGGAAAATTTGTAGGACTGGTTAAATCTTTTAATAAAAACGTCTCACAGAAGATTACGCGATTTCACAAATGGTAATTCCCGATTTTCGTGTTTTGGTCCAAGCCAGTGGTCCGAAACCTATTCACACCTGCGGCACACCACAAAATGTCCGCTCACGAAAACGGGGCACACAACTGTAAGTGGCCATAAATACATCCTTGTCCCGTGAACGTGAAGGCATACGAAGACAAAACTATAGTCGATGAACCCTGCATTACGAAAGATAAGATATTTCCCTTTTTCAGACTATAACTTGGGAATATACGATTTATTGCACAAATTCGTGGAACACTGATCTTGATACAGGCCTACTCGAATTACGAGTGTGTAACCATGAACATAACGGGTCTGTTTTCTAATGTCCATCGCGGACTTAACTTCAGAAACCTGCCGCTGTTTTGACGAATAATGTTATAGCATCGGAATATAATTCACGATAAGCCACTGACATGTGCGGTGCAAATTTCAAAAGTTTTTTTATCTAGTATCATTGAAATATAATAGACAAGCCACTGACTTATAGGGAGTAATTTTCACTTAAAGTGTAAACAGTTTTGTTTGTATGAATGATTTTATACTTCTCTCTTCCTTTGAAGTATTAGATACGTCACTGACACGTAAGGTACATAACTGGAACTTACACGCAAACGAGCTAATGCTAATAACCAATTTGTCTAATGGGGCATACATTTTTCTTGATAGTTTTAGGTCTGTAGTGATCGAAAATGTTAAGTTCACATAACGTTAGCATATAATGGAAAATTTTATTAAAATAACGCCATATAAATATCACTTAGATTGCAATAGTGAAGTAAGTAAGTCGAAGTTTGAAGTTCGCACACAAAACTAAGATTACTACCGTTCAAACAAGGAACAAATATAGCAAAATCATCTAAAGCACTTAAGTCCTGCAGATTTCCATGACATTCTTAACACTCCACATCATCACAAAGCCCAAGGACTATAAATAAAGACACACAACACATAGCTGTACGTATAGAATCTGTTTAGTCTGTGTAAAACTTCGACTCTCGGGATGAGCGTCAAATGTTGAAATTTATCCAAAGTTTCGGCAAACATTACAGATGCCATCTTCAGGGTCAATATTAATCTAGTAGCCCACTCTCTCCCTATCAGATACGTCACATTACACCCGCAGAAACAATCAAAACATACTCACCCTGAAGATGGCAACTGCAATGCTTGCCAAAATGTTGTGTAATTCTCAACATTCGACGCGGTTCAACCCAAAAAAGGGCGAAGCCTTATATTGAACTCCAGCAGCAAAATCCTAAAGAGAAGAATAACAGTTTAGTCCAAAATCTGTCGGCAATTAACGGAGTTGAGCGAACATGGCGCCTGTCTGCCAGAAATATTACCACCTATGAATACAGAGGGTGATGATCTAAGACACCAAGGTACAGTCTGACCAGAACGATAATGCGTCATTGTGCTAGTGGAGCTGGCGGACGGGCCTACTCTGTGTACCTGAGGTGGCACGGTCAGTGCATTTCTTTTGTTTGGGCGTTCAGTCACACAAGCTCCTCGGTGCAGTCAGCATTATACCATAGCACAAGAGACTCGCTCCTAGCCTTCCCCTTGAAAATTCCACCGGCCAAAAACTACTGCGCCCACTATACTTACTGCATTATCATAGCATCGTCGGTGAATATCTACCAGATAACACGGAACAATATCCCAGAAGACTCCCATTTCCATACACGTCGCTTGAGAACTTGAAATCTCACCGTACACATATCTCCCTAGTCGAAAGGCAGGCTCTAAGACTGATACAGTGTCGTTAAATGACTTAAGAACCAACCGGCGATCTTTATAATGGGTAAGACCTACTGTGGTTGTCTGTGATAAACGCTTTGTAACATGGGAACGATTATTCAGGAAATATCTTTAAGAGAGGCATGACTGTATTAAAACGTATTTTAAGGCTCGATTACGATAGCATAGCGAGGGGAAAGCATTAGGTGAAATGGAGTTCTTTGTGAATTTTCATGATCACATCAAACACTGTAAGAACCTCTTACGTTAAAAGCCAGCCATGAAACATCTACCTCTTGAGAGAACATTCATTCGGGCAGTCAGTGTTCATTGAAAGTCTTCGTTTTAGGTTATTTCCACAAAGGGAATACGTCACACACAAAGTGCATTACGCACGAGACATCTTAACAGACCATGTTCATGTCATAATGGGAAATTCAAACTGCGTGAGATCTGAGATTCTCACGGCGTCGCAACCAGAAGATTAAAATCGATATGGTGAGATTTGAGATCTCATACAAGACAATATTCCGTTTTAAGCAGATTTTACCACAAAGCATGATCACTTAAGGGCATGGGGATTAGGTCTCACGACCCTCGACAGTGATCACCTTCCTTATCTCGACGTTAGGGTTCCTGTGACTGACCAACCCGCCATCCTGGTAACAGTTCAAAAAAAAAAAGTCGTGGTAAATTATTCACAGAGTTATTGAATAATCTGGAATTTTAGAGTTTCGAGGTAAACAAACTTGAGCGAATCCACAATACTTCCGAATACATGACTTATCACATTCAAATCTCTCTCAGTTGCGTGTTTGATGCATTTCCACAGGTCTTCACAGGCACAGTGCAGGGTGTTCAGTTGTGTCTTGATATGGAAACTATTCTTTACGCTACGATGCGAGAAACAGTGTTGCCAATTCCACCTTATTTAAATAAAAAAATTAAAAAAAGAATAAACTTTAAACTCGTTTTCAAGTGATCGTGAGTAACAATGACGTACAGAGATCCAGGTATGTTCCTTTCATTTTAGGGTTGTGGTTTTACAGTTTTGATCCGTTCTTTGCTGCGGTTTGTGTCTGCAATCTAAGCATAATGGAATGTTCCTGCAGTTGGTGGGACCGTGGCTGGCTGTCCCTCAGATGTGTGAGTATCTCGTGAAGCCCACGTCACCCGGCGATGTTTGCTGCCGTAGTCCACACTGCTGCCGCTGGAGGGCACCAGCAGTCTATGTCAGAATCGACTGCTGGACGTCTCATTGTTGTTGGCCAAGTAACTGCGCCCCTGTCGTCGGGAATTGGAACCAGCGGAAGAGGGCAGGAAGGAGCCGCTACGTACGGATGTGGAGCCGTGGGCAGCTGAAGCAGTCATAGGGTACTCGCAGGCTGTAGAAACGCGGTTATTGAAGTGACCAGATTGGGGAGAAGAGGTTGTGGTCTGATAAAGGCAACGGCATTGGAGAAACGTGCGTTTGAATTCGCGGCGGAATTTTCCTGTTGGAAAAACGACAAGCTTCAACAGCAAAACGTGGAAGGCAGCTAGCTACACGTACGATTTACACTACTAGGCTTGGCGTATTAGGTGTGGAAATGAAGGGGTAGAAACACGCATGCGCGTGATGGACATCCGATTAAACCCAACTCCGACAATGATATAAGTCGCAGAACAGGGCTTCTCAACCTGCAACCTGTCGATATAAAACACGCTTTGATAATAGGTTAGTAACTATTTCTGTGAGCAATTGTTCCGTTAAATGAAGAACGCCGGATGAAGAATTAGGATGTGTCTTACTGTTGAACACATAAGAGGAATGCATGCGAACTGCAGGACTAAAACTTAAACCTGATACTGAAAGACTACTCAAGAAAAATGACTATTTGTAATATAAAGTAAGCATTGTTTACAGACATGAAGTTTCAATAAACTGTCCTTCGGGCCCGAGAGTCTATAAGCAGGTCGGAAAAGGTTGAGACCCACTGTTATACAGGAAGATCATTGCGGTATTAGATTTGTTTTTCACACAATGGCAAACCACGAAACGATACATCTAGGCCAGCAAACCAGTTATGAGAGAATTCAGATCAAGGTTAAATTCCGGGTAACTTCAGGTGAGATTCGTGTTGAACGAAGCGTCAATGGAGAGCTGGCTGTCGTATTAATCCTCCCACTTATGTCCGTCTTTGTAATAATTTCTGTCGGTTGAATGTAAAATAAAATTATTGTAGAGGAAAAGGCTTTATAATTTCTGTATAAGATAATATGATAAATTTATGCTACTAAGTGGCCATGAAGTGGGTAATTTAAAATGTCATTCAACACATCTGCGCTAATGAGCCGTACTATGGGCGGGTCCAAGTATTAATTATGAAAAATATTCGAGGTATTTTATAAAGATGACGGCAAATTCCGACTAGCTCTGAACGTTACTTTCAGGGTGTGTTTTAGCGTTAATACTTTCGTGTGACAATTATATTAATGACAAACGACTACTATTCAAACGGAACCCTAATTAGCCAAGCCAAAGCCAACAACGACGACGACAACAAAACGTGCATAAGAAATAAAATTATATAAAAAACACTCCCAAATAAAAACTTATTTAAAAACAGAATGAACGAATAACTAAGTCTGAAATAGTTGAACGTAATTCTTCTAGAAATATATTTATATAAGAACATACTGTCTTTCAATAGCTATGTGATCTCGTCAATATTTACAAAATCATTTATAGATATTCTATAAAAGTTACTTGATATAGTTATTAGCTAACTGATAGAAATAAATTGATTAATATTGTCATGTTTTAGCGTGTGTGTGTGTGGATAAGAATAATAATGACAAATATTATTTTTTGGAATGAAAACTTTAAAAGGGGCAATAGAACGAAAATTAAACATGAAATATGCTGATCGGTTATAAACATAACTGTTTTACAATTGTGGAGGAACAGTAGAAGGAAAGTTAATGACAGAATTCAGTCGGAAAAAGCAGATTTAATGTCTCCGGATTGGATCAAAATATCTTAGTTTGACGTCTAAGACAGATAAAAGATATTGAAGCGATTCGCTCATAAAAGTCAGCAGATGCACGCGAGACAAAACAAATGAAATAAGACACACATGAATGCAGAAGTCGCGAGGTTATGAGAACGGCAGAGGAATTGAAATTTCATGTTCATTGCCCACTAATACACAAAGAGGAAGAAGTGATGTTTACAGAAGCCGTGCAACAGAGCATACTTGCATGCGACCATGGACACAAACAAATGCAGAAACTCAAATTTGTACGAGAGACTCATGATATTTCACATTCACGTATGCTCTTGGCGTGAGCATAACTTAATGATCCAACTGCATTGTCTCTCATTAGTTAAACTACACAAATTGACGTGCCGATTCCTAGCCATAGGAAACAATTTAACTTCATTACAGCCTACTATGTGGTCATCTGTGAACTACGATGATAAATCATTCTGAATCAGGTAACACGAAAATCACCAAATTACCTGCACACACAAAAGAAAATCCCTTAAAATGTTTACGCTTTGCAGAAAAACACGGGAAGCACTTGATAATGCAACGTCCCCAACTCTCGACTGTGGATCAAAGTTGTTTTTCAGCTAAAGTTTGCTGTCTTCCGGGTTGTTGCGCCGAAGAACATTACCGACGTCCCTGATCCTGTATCCATCATCAGGACGAATCGCCCTGATGATGGAGACAGCAAGGACCTGACGTTTTAAAGGGTTAACACCTGCCCTTGCTTATAATGTGTAAGAAATTACTGTATTTTCCAATTTATAAGACTCACTCTCCCCCCTTAATCGTACTGCATCTTTTACACCGAATGTTTGCGACGTAAATATAGCGCTAATTTACTTCTGAAATCATAGCAGGACTACGCCGTTACCACCGGGCGCAATGTACGCGTTATATAATTTAAAGGTTATTTGGGAAATAGAAAACATCACCGTCATTTGAGATTAAAAATTTGGATCAGTATAGAACGAAAACATTTTTACCACTACACACATGTATTTACGTGCCTTCCAATGCATTCCAGAGCTGCAGTACCTACATTAAAATACGCGTACTTACCGCTCATGAAGTTGTAGATGACTGGGTTCACAGCGCTGTTGGCATAGCACAGCCAATGAGAAAGCATTGCGACGGCCACCATCGCGTCTGAGGTTGGGATGTTCATTGCGTATCTGAACAGGCAGAGAACACACGGGTTGCGTGCATACAATGATCTAGTGACTGCAATTATTTATTAAGGCAACAGTTACCATTTTAATTTTTTTTTTAAAAAAAAAACTTTATTTTTACCCAAATGCAGACGCTTTGCGACTTATTCAGCGGTCATTAGAGCACGTATATGTCATTTTGCGTTTTAATCAACCATAGTTTGCTATACTAACCTTCTGTTTTCTACAGAATATAATATTGTACCAATGTAATAGTAATATAAATGATATTGTAATATTCATACCAGTTATACTGTAATATAGATACAAACATTGTTAATATTGGTACTAATAACACTGTATACATATTAGCCATCAAGAAATAACTGATTGATGAATAACAAAATATAGTACGATCCTTGTTAATTAAATTCTTGGAAGAGAACGTGCCAAATACTATGTTAAATACGGAATTTTACATATTTGTCATTTCACCGAGCACTGGTGTTGTGCATAAACGATGTATGCAAACACAAAAGTGTGTTCAAAATGCTAAAAATCGTATTTGACGTTTGATGCATATTCCGCTAGACGCCGACAAAATTTTCATCGCATCAACACCGTTTAAGCCGTCATAAGAGCGAAATAGTACCTGATAATACTGAGCAGATGAACTGGGAAGTAGCAGACCGCGAACATGATGACGACAGCTACCAGCATCTTGGCAGCTTTCCTTCGGGACCTCAGCTGACCCTCCGTCGTGTTGTTGGCGTTCGTGTTCATCGTGTTGCGCCTGATCGCAGACAGAGCTGCAACCACAAATACACGTTTGACCCTTGATCAACGTCAACTTCGATCGATTCTCACTGGTTCTTACGTGATTTATTAAATGACGCTTTGTTAATTAAATGAGTTACACAACGACATGTCAGAAATCCGGATGGACACGAGCGAGGAACAGAGGATGTGAAGATTATCGTGGTCTATTTTAAGATAATATCGTAAAGGAACGAGGATTCTCACTCAGTAATACCAACCGCTACATCGCAACGTTCCGTAATTCCCCATATTGTGTAATGTTGTTGGTAGTAACAGGAGACTGATAGAAGGTGCCGCGAGACGAATATTAAATAATGTGAAGACGCAAAATTAATGGACTGAATGTCGAAGCAAACACAAAACGGAATCAAAAACTTGTTGCCTGCGCTAACTGAAAAACGGTAGATATAAACAAGCAAGTTATTGAAGATAAATTGCCTCCTACACGGACAATAGGAGTCATAACTTATTCCCAGAACTTCCTGTTCTCCCTGACGCTAAAACGTCATTAAAGCCGAGCCTATTTACAAATATAACAATTAAGTGAATACACAAAAACTGTGTCATTGTATACTAAATGACTTGTTAAGAAGATGACTGTCTTCCGACTTGTAGCGCTGTGCAGTCTGATAGAAATGTACCGGTGTTTCAGAGGTCCTTGCTGGTTCTAATATCAGGGATCTCTCTCATCGTCCTGATGATGAAAAAGTGGTGAAACAAGCAAGACGATGAACGATAAGGGGTGGAAGATCGCCATCATATACAGTTCTCTGCATAGCGCCTGCCTTGTATAAGGTATCGAAAAAGCCCAACCACTACACATCCATTTTGAAGTCAAAACTGCAGCGTTTACAAAAAAACAATGGACAATTCTCAACAGTAGACGCGGTTCATCTCTGATAGTCACACAAAACCCAAGGATACCGATCTTCTCCTTCTTACATCTTTTCCTCTATTTATATCTTTCTTTACCCTCTTCACTCTTGCTTTTCTCTTTACCTACGATGACATGGCAAACCTTCTGGCGTCTTTCCGGTGTGAAAATGAGGCGGAAGTCCAGCTGAAGTGACAGGCTCGTTGTCACTCAGTCACTAGTGACTCGCCGCTACCTCGTAAGTTCCAGTCCATCGCTCGTGGTAACTTCGCAAGGATTCAAATGAATTATACAGTAAGTAGATGGGACAGTGCAGCATCCTTACTCTACTCACTATGGAAAAAATCCCTTACATTTTCTTTTCTCCTACTTTGTTTCTTTGATTTTTCTTACAGTTTAATTACGCCAATGTTAAGTCCCACAAGCATACTCGTAAAGAAATAGATCGACGTGATTTTGGGCTGTTTGCAGAACTGTACTAAGAAAACTATGACCACGGAATCGATAAAATTATGTGAACGATTACACGTACTACGCTCCTCGTCCAAACCAAAACCAAACTATAAAGTTTAAGAATAACACAACGACAACTGTAGAGCTGAGATGTTCGCACAATAAATTAAATCAAATATTAAAACACTTTTTTCGTGATTTGATGATTACTTGAAATGATACGTTAGAAAGTCTTCCACATGGTATTCAGGACCTGCTACACAGTAAAACTTAAAAATGCATTATTAGAGACAGCTCATACAATGATGACAGTCAGCGCGTGCTTACGTTTCGGAACTTCCCAATCCAAATTTCATTCCCCATTTTACAAAGATTCGAATAGACAATAAAAATCCGTGGTGGAAAAATAAATAGACACGTATATATTATTTAATATTTACAAATACACGCGCTATTGTTATTAAAATTCAACAATTTATATATATATATATGTGTGTGTGTGTGTGTGTGAATCGCATTCATCATTATTTATGCATGAAAACAATAAGATATTAACACATTTGTTTGCGGATGTTTTAATTCCATATCCAACGTGCCCCTATGCCAGCTGTAATATCCACGTGTACCAACCTGCACACAATACCGAAAGACACAAAGGAATCTGAATCTCATTTATCTCTGCTTCTTTGTCATTGGTTTTGGAAACAAACGCTGCAGCGAAAGTTCCCTGCGACTTCCTAGAACATCGTCTTCTCAGCTCCCATACATTCTCAATATCAAATTGTTCTAAATTAACAGCGCACAA
>NW_019059767.1:403921-419403 GCF_000696155.1 Zootermopsis nevadensis
TTTACTCAACATACCAACATCAGAACAAATTACCCTACAACAGAAATGAAACTAAAAAAAAAAGCCGGTCTTTTCGTGTATTTCTTTTGTAAGAACTTGGATAGTTTCGTCTTTGCACACGGTTAATTTTTATATTTAAATAGTAATTTGTGGTCACTTCGCTCAAACGTGCTGATGATTACCCGTGCTCATGTAAACCACTGTAAATGTAAACACAACAAACGTTCAATAAATCTGTCTAATTCGGTTTATTCTGGATCATGAGAGGACCACATGGCAAATCATTACGACAAATGTACTGACGTACATGAAGACTGGTATAACACGATAATTCCCCTCGACATAATGTGTTTTCGCTCGGCTCTAAACGGATTTGTAACCCAAATTCGCTTTTCCGTGCAATAACGCATCGATATAAGTACAAAACCAAATTAAAATTTAAAGGAATTTCGAAAAAAAAAAAACATACACATACGAGAACCACATTTAAATTTCCCTTTGCTAAAAGAAAACGAAAAAAAAAATGTTTTAGTAGATAATAGAAGGCAGACATGTATATAATTGATTTGAGATCATTAAGAGGAGCATTTCTGGTACTGTGGACTATTTTCATATATTTTGAGTGAACAGAACATAGATTAACTAAAATATAGACAAAAGACATAGTTTATCGATGACCTGTTAAGCATAATTTATTGGCCCCTGATTAAGAAACAAAGGTTCTAAATATTTTCCTCGCCACCCTGCTATTAAACCTCCATCAATACACATTATTAATTTAACGAGAGAGACCAGGTTTCACATCTATACAAAACAACGAGTAAAATTATAGTTTAATTACATTTAATCTTTACATTTTAATAGAGGAAACATTTCAAACTACGCCGTGGCTAATATTTCCCCGAATTTAATCCGCTATTAATTTACCGGTGAAAGCAATTCTGATTTGTTAACGCTGTTAACAAAAGTTTGAACTTCGCCACATTTTACAACGATCCTACATTACTCATATCTAAAATCCGTCACCAATGAGCAGCTTTCTATTTGTGCTACTCACTCATGCAGACACACCAGCACGACGGAACAGAAAATATGAAAAGGGAAATTAGTCATTGAAACAAATCAGAAGATAGAAAAAAAAAATTACATGAATAGAATATGAAATAAATCTGGTCTTTGATAGGCATATATTAGACAAGATATTAAAAACCCAGCTCCAATGACTGCACATTCCTAAAGCATAAGACTTTCTACATTTTTAACTTTCAGAATTTAAATCATCGTATTAGACAAGAGAGTTCATTTGTACATCATGCTACGATATCAATGGCTTTGAAGCAATATTTTTCAGAAAAGTTCACTGAATTCCGGCGAACAGAAATGTGGATGTCATTCCACCAGACAAACATTCCTCAATATTACGAACTTTTGTCTTTCTGCACATTTGCCTTGCAACTACAGGCTGTACCATTTAAATCACAACCAAAATCACCAATTACGTAGTAATATAGTGTAATTGCGTCATATTGTGAATATTATAACAATTATTTATTTTAATCCGTCTGATCACAATATTTAAAATTTCTTATAATTAAGATAATAAAATATCATTGATGTTCCATATCGATTGATCGATTTACATTTCGGAACATTTACACAACATGTTTCGGTTTTTATAAAACCATCATCAGGTGTAAAATATATCTAAGAACTTAAAACTCTCCTACATCTTTGGTATGTTTTATTTTTATTTTTATTTTTATTTTATTGATACTTTCTAACTATAATTTATATATTTTGCATTTAATATTCTCTAAATTCTTTTATAAATTCTTTCAAATTCTTTAGTGTTTCTTTCAATCATTTACTTACAGTTGTGATCAGACGGATTAAAATAAATAATTGTAACAATTACGTAGTACGTTACAAATATGAAATCAAAATCAGGTCCACCCCTTGCGATATTCTCTCTTAATCTCCCCCGTGACGCCTGAGTCAAGGTCACCCTGGTTGCTAGGCCGCCGTTCACGTCAGTTACGCAAAATCTGTGCAGGTGCGAACATGGAGTATTCACGAGCAGAACGTGTGTTCATTCTTGAAAATTAAATCGCACCGAAATCTTTAGCTGCTGTTCGTCAAATATTTAGAAATGCGTTAGTCAACAATACATCGACTGGTAACAGAATTTCGGGGAGCAGGACCGTTGATGGTTTCAAGCAAGGTATCAGCTCCGACAACGGGATACGACTGCAAGAATTCAAAATTGACATTGGTTTCGTCGTTTTGGGCGTGATGGAATTCATATGCAGCAGACAGGGTCGCGTTTCGAATGAAACACATTGTGTCTTGTTGAAAAACTGCAAGTTACTCAGTACTTAGTAAGTAGTCAGTCCAGTCAAGAAAGTTAAACGTGTACTAGAATTTATAAATCGTGATAGACGACGTGAATAGTACAGCGATGTGAAAAAAGTATCATATTTAAAGATACAGCCACATTGATAGGACAAAACATTGTGAGCCTTTTAAACTGGGTCAGAAATACAGGGAAAATTTTACGTTTTTAAGACATTTGTCATTTATATTCAAGTTTAAAAATCGCACAAAATAAATTAAAATTTATGAACTTATGTCCAACTTTCGAAAAAACACACACACAAGAAAATAGAAGAAAATATTTTTAAAAAAGCAAAAACAAAGCAAAAGTATACAGACGAAAGTTGAAACTATTTCTCGTAGTTGCCGTACACGTACGAACACGCACACATGTAACGATAACTAGAATTTGCAGACCGGAATAAATCAAGCCGCGAACCTCAATATTCATGTTCACACGAGTATATAATTGTACGCTGCGTACATATTGCAGTTAATGAACAGATAAATAGTGAAATAACCACATCACACAATACCTCATATAGGCTACTTCCTGCAGTGAATCAACAAGTAATTCAGTGTACCTAAGGATGCTTGTTACCTAAGCCCATATCGTCACTAGAATAAGGTTGAAACTGTAACACTGATAAATAACACAAAAATTATGGGAAGCCACTGCAAGACACGATTCACGAACAAATCATGAGAAAATTACGTTCGGAAAATGCTTAATAGGATTTGAGGTTATCATGGAGGCGAGTAGAAAGATGGCTATCTTTTGGATTATAACAACGTGTAGTCTGGTAGAAGTTTGCAGACGTTTCAGAGGTGCTTGCTGCCTCAATCACTCGTCGCCCTGATGATGGAGGCATCAGGGACCTCAGAAACGTTGGCAACCTTCTACCGGTCTATACGGCGCTACAACCCAGAAGACGGTCATCTCCGGAAATCGATTTTCTTCCATTCAAATCAGAATCTTTGTTCCTCTCGTCCTCTGTCTCAACACGCGGTCTCGAAAATCATAAAATAAAAAGGGAGCTTCAGAACAGTGTTCTGTTCAGAATGTCTGAACACAAGGAAAAATTAGTAACAGGAAGCCGGGAAGAAATGCACAACGATCAGCGTCATAACTGGAGGCTTCATCCAATATTAAGTCGATCATACTAACCAGGAAGAGACTGACAAGATACAGGGAAGAGATGAGAAATGTGTAGAATATTTTGGTCTATAAACCTGAAGCGAAGAGTGTGCATATGGGAGGCATGGGAGTATATGGAAGGATAATACCAAAACGTGTATTAAAAATAATGTATAAAATTGTGGACTGGAGTCATTTGGGTGAAGATAAGGTCCAGCTTCTGTAGCGAACTTTAGGGATCATAAAAGGCGGGGAATTTGGAAAGCCTCTATGCGACTACAGCTTCTGAAGAATGGCTTTCTTCCATGACCTCAGGTTACTGTCGATTTCACTGGCAGCCATAAGCACACGAGAACGTCTTCCAATCGAGTACTTCAGTTCTCTGAAAGGGTAAAGGATCCGCTATTCTTCTGTCCCGTACGTTCACTTATCATTTCCTGCCAGCGGACAGTTTCTACGACCATCCTTCAGACTATTTCCTCTCCAGCTTGACTTTTACGTATAAAGAGGAAGTACAGTTCGTCTGAGCTAAATCGGACGTGGATTACAATACGTCTCTACTAAAGAGTTGGATGACTTAAGAATTTAAAAAAATTTATTCCGCTGTTACAAAGAACACATTTATATCTTAATTTAAATAATGGTCGGTGACCATGATGTGAAAGCGAACATCGCATTGACCTAGTTGGCCTCTCCTGTTCATTAAACCGTCAGTGAATGGATATACCTAACCTAACCCAAAACAACGCAAAGTAATTCAATGAAACTTATCCCAATCAAATTTAGACGAATCCAAAACTACCGACCCGCATTAAGATCAAACCCAGCACCGCTTTAGGACTTCCACATAAACTTCCAGGACTCATCCAGAACTTCTCCGTGATTTCTCCAGCACTTATCCACGACCAAAGAATTTCCGCATAACCTCTCCATGAATTCTCCGGCACTACTCTGGAACTTCTTCAGGATTCCTCCAGAACGTTTCCAGAATTTCTCCAGCATCATTCCAGGACATCCCCACGACCACCTTATGAACATGCTAGAAATTCTCCAGGACACAACCTAACCCATAGTAAAACAACACAATATTGTCTAACCTAACGCGAACAACCCAACCTTACCTTACCCAAACATAACCTAAAACATCTCACGGTAAACATAACCTAACCCAACCTAAACCTAACCTAACCTAACCTAATCAAACACAACCTAAGCCAGTATAACATAACTAAAGCGGCACTATCTTTTGGAATGTTATTGCCCTAACTTAAGCATGAATTTAATCTATAAGAGGCTTCAAACTAAAATGTGTATGGTCACCCACTTCAATAGAGTTAGGTAGATATGAGCGGGAGAAGAAATATTCTTGAATTATGGTCGGAATATATAAGGGCCTATATTCCTCAAAATCTTGGACAGATCTCTTCGTGATCTTGCTGCGATGTTGACCTATTCATGTCCTCAATCTTACATCAATATGGTCATCCAGGCTTCCATAGATCGGCAGCAATATGCGATTTAAATATTGACCTTGAGAAATTTAAAAGCTTCTATTCGGAAAACCCACATACTGACATTGTCGTGACTATGACATGACGCTGACATGTGAGTAACCTCTAACCGACATGAATATGGTCACTCATATACTTGCAGATCGGCAGATATATGCGTTTGAAAAATGGCTACCGAGAACGGGAAGTGAGATCTTCGCTGGCTGACGAAAAGTGGTCACTAGGAAAAACGTAAAGGCGATAAAGCAGCACTGAAACGGATCTTAAAGACAAATAGGTAGCAGAATTCGAAACAGAACTGAACGTATATCATGCCAAGTCCCTGACACCGGAAATAGCGATGTTAAAGTTCCCCATTTTTAGGGATATTCTGTTGCGTTCATGTTCAAATGTTGTCGACACTGGGTGGGGTTGCCATACTCTGTATGTGTGTGGCCTTTAATTACCTAGTTCACATGTGCGACGCTTTATGAACTCTACCGGAGAGGGTCTTTCCTTTATGTTAATCAAAATTAAATCAGAGCTACTCTGAAGGTCTTATTAAGAAACACTGAACAGTACATAAGTAAGTTAGTTACCATCAGACACACTTGAGTGGTAAAACTGAACGGAGAAAGTTTTGTCTTATGCAAATTCGCTCTTATACTCGGAAAATTAGTTTATCAAAATCAGTACCGAACAACGTAGACAATGCGAATAACACTAGTAGTGTTAAAATGAATGCTAAAGATGGACGTATGTCTCAGTTCTTGAAGAATGTATCAAGTTTAAAATCTCCAACTAAAACAGGAATGAATAAATAAATTGTCACATTCGTAATCATAAAATATGAAAGATGCGTGAATGAGGAAAACCGAAATGAGACACGCTTTGTATTCAGGAGATCTCTGGTTCAAATCTCAACCCGGTAACAAAATACAGTGACATTTATTAGTTCCTGCAAGAAAATAATGAGATTTCATCATAAAATACACAGCAATCGATTCTTTCCATAATTCTGCAGTTCATAATTCTTAGTAATCTTGCCCTTCGACTCACGTGGTTAAAAACTGTCGTTAAATTAAAAAAAGTCAGTGAGGTACAAAATTTTCACGAGATGTCACTCGTCAACAGTTACTGGTGCTTAGTGGATTTTACTGATAAATATCCTCTAGGGTCAACCTGACCACACCCACTCTGTAGGCCACACATTATATATTATTTATTTCAGTATATAATAAATTTTAATTATCACCAGTTACATTTTTGGTGCGTTTAAAATATAAAATTAAAGAAGAATCTCTTACTTTTGCCACGCTGTCACATGCATGTAACAATTACCGAAATACGGGAAAATTTTCGATACACTACCAAATTCTGTATATTTTGTTACAAAAATAAGTTTGGATGGAATCCGATCCGTTCGGTTACTTCACGATATTCTACTTCCTCGAGTTACGAAGACTGATTATGTGATTATGACGTTAAAGAAATCGACAGTCGTGGAATACGTTAATGCTGCCAGGATAGGCGGTGTTCTGTTGGGATTCGAATCAAGTGCCTTCAGAAGGGGAATCAGTCACTGCTAACTAACAATTTCTAAGCCACTGCCTAACCGAATGGCTTCTTGATTTTATTTAAACTTTATTTTACGATACGATCAGAATCTCAGTATAAATATCATCGGAAGATATGGTAATTAATAACAAACTGGAAAGGGATTTATGGAATTACGGAAGAAAACCACTAAAAAAAAGCCTCAGGAAGAATGGTCATCCTCCGGGTAGAAATTTCCGAAACTTTCTTTTGGAAAAACAAAATATCATTTCATGTATATACGTAAACTATTTTATGTCGAGGATGATAAGTCTAAGTGACGAATTACTTGTAAAAGATGGCTGTATTCTGAGTTGTAGTGCCGTGTAGTATAGTAGAAGGTTATCGACGTTAGAAAAAAGCTTGCTGCCTCTATTATCGTCCTGATGATGGAAGCACTAAACACGTAAACTTCTTCCAGACTACACGGCGCAATAATCCAGAACATAGCCATCTTAATGTTTTAAATTGACGTAAGGAAAGCGACGTTTCGATAGAAGTCTTAAACCTACAAGGTCTTCGGTACCATAAACATTTTGTGCCAATGATGTTGGCTTTTAACATCTGTAAATATGCATATGAATATCAACGGATACAAGTACAGAAAACATGGGATGAGCTAGTAAAACAGATTGGACCAGATGTTTTTTACAGTACACAATTTAAGGACACGTGAGTTCAGTTGCATTAAGCTGGACTTACAGTTGTTACACGCGCCTGTACCATAGTAGTTCATGGTCTCGGTGTGTCCCGGGATGTTGTCGGAACGCCACAGCACTCTCACGATCTGACAGTACGCCACTGACATAAATATGAGGGGAAGAGTGTACAGCAGCACCGCCTTCATCACATGGATTGTCATCTCAGAGCGGTCGGACCACGAGGGCAAACACTGTGTGAAGAAGTGTGTTTCGATGCGCAGTTCCTTCCTGGGCCGAGTCTGCAGAACCATCAACTCTGGGATGTCTGAAACAAGAGGCAGTGTCTGAAACCACGCAGATATCAAGTGGGATCTGAGGTTCTCACGGTGACGAGTACGAAGATGGCTGTCTTCTGGGATGTCGCGCCGTGTAGCCTGCAGGGCGTTTCGGATGAGATTACTGCTTCCATCATCGGGGAGATTAAGAACTGAGTAACAACATTTCGGGGTCTTCTGAGGTTAATCTGATGTGCAACAAAAAATAACCTTTCTAAAATCCCTCTGGTTGTCTCTGTATTTATCTTCAAAGTCTTCAAACGTATGCACGAATATAGGCCTGTGAAAAAAATCTAGCGTTAAACAACCCTTTTTTTTTTAAGAATGCAGATTTCAGGGCCCGGGACCCGGGAAGGGGGGGGGGCGACGAAGAGGGTCGTAATAATCTTCCCGTGCTTTATCGACAAAATCGGAATCCTATAGACTGCACTGTTAGCGGTAGAATTTAAGCGCATACCGGATCACGTTGTGTAAGATGAAGAATTCAGATACAATCAGCCCACAAAGATCAAACCCAAGACCACGAAGTGGAAGGCACCCGACCCCCACCCCGACTCAGTTCGATTTCAGTAGCGCGGGTCGAATATTTCAAACCAGTTTTATTAAAACCTGGGTTTCCTTGGTTACAAGCTTCAAGTCCGTCCAGAGGGGCTTCTCGTTGAATGGGTAAAGGAGTTGGTCGATACGCAAACAACAACATAACGGAACGCGAGGCACGAGAGAAATTCGAGGCATCTGAGTCTACCACTTTGTGCTTCTCTTGGACGAAGCCCAGAATTGGATGATCCGGTCAATGGAAGAGACAGGGAGACGCAGGAGCTTCCTTGAACTTATCATCGCCTTTATCATCGTCCTATCAAGTATTACGCTGTGAGATTTGCTACGGTTTCATACCACCCCCTCCTGAAACTATCTTTTCCCTCCGCCACAAACTTATTAGATGTTTTCTTGTTTTGTATTACCTAAGGGTGCATCCAGATCGCTCGTAATCTGTCTCTCGTGTGACTCCGTAAACGTGGACGCTTTCACGACATGGCGTCGGCAGAGCTGAGCGTACTGTCAGCTTCTCAAGGACTCTGCTAAGTATAGTTAGTTACTTCTCGTTCCTTTAACATGTAAAAAATGACTGTCTTTTGGGTTGTAGCGCCGTGTAATCTGACAGAAATTGACCAACGTTTCAGAGGTCCTTGCTGCCTCCACCACCAGGGCGATGAGAGTCTTCCGAAACGTCGGTAAACATCTACTAGACTGCACGGTGGCGCTACAGCGTTTCTGAACGAGTCAGTGGCAAAATAACAGTTACAACAGTTAGTAAGTTCCTTGAGACTGAAGGTAAGGAAACTTAGGAATATCGTCCTTAGCGACGACACGATGGACGAAATGTGGCACAGTTTCCTTCAGTTCTCCTCTGAATTGCTGAAAAACCGTGTCAAGAGAAGAGAATATATATATATTATAAGTAGAGCGTTTAAAAATGAACATTCTGTATACACGTTCTCAGCGACACAACATAATGCACATAACTATATAATTATAACACTTCGAACAATCCGAATGACAGAGGTTAGCAGTGATTCATAGTGTAAGTATAAAATACAGGGTTCTGATGCAACTAATTACATTCTAAACACACAGCACAGTAGTTACAGAACTACGTTCTATTCCCTATGGAAACGTTCCTGAAAGAGCTATTCACTGAAGTCTGCAGTCTCGGCGAGATCGCGCAAAGGCGCCGGATATTCAACATAAAACCCTGAACCACTTCCGTAGATCATCTCTGATATGCATCCAATTACGTTTCGTTCTGTGTTCAAGTGATCACAATACAGCTCGTTCTCTCTACATCCATTCCGCAACTTCGTTTGTGCAGAACAGAAGTGGCGCTCCATTGTCATTCGGATAGTTCCATATCGACAGGAACGGCCAATTGTTATTAAAGGTATTTATCACGCTTTTCTCCCGCACAGGCGAATTATTTAGAACTGTCCATGATCGATTTTTACCTGAATCTTCCTTGTAGTGAGCCCAAAATTACATGGTCCCATAAAATTACACATAACACAAACATACGCCCAGGACTTCCTAGACGTGTCATATTTTAAAAAAAATTCGAAATAAAATCTTTTTCATATTCAAATCAATTTTACCCTATAAAATTTATTTATTTATATATTTACGAAATGTCAAATGGCAGGTACATAGTTGCCCTATAAAATAAAAATAGTCAAACATTACAGATTCATTAACATTCAGCAGCAATCATAAACGTATGGTCAGGGTATGTTCAAACATGGTTATGTGGGTGTGATGACGCCTGCGTCAATTTACGCATGCGCCCTGCTAACACAGTTATGATTCTGCTTCTAATAAAACAAGGCCTTGCCTTATAATCACGTTAGCGAAAATGGGCTTCTCTCTTCCGCTAACAAAAATGTCTCTCCTTTGTGTTCAGAAACGCAACTAAAATGCGAAATAAATGTTCCTACAGAACTAAATAAAACAAGATCTTCGATTATAACTGAGAATGCCCGACTTTTAAAGCACAGATTTATAATTCTAGAAACTTTGTGCTCTTAATGTTATGTTTAGGCAATTAAAGTTGATAATCCAATAAGTTAATAAGACAGCAACTCATTGGTTAGCAAAATGTTCTCAAACTTTGACGGTCATACCACTGAACAAATTTCGGGTCATACTTAACTTATTAAAGCTTGCAGATGTTACGGAAGATATTACTATTATAAATATTATTGTAAACAAATTGTTTGGGTGGCTCACAAACAGATTCTGGCTGTCATAACTCGACTATTTGCAGACCAGGTGAAAATATAAATTATTATTATTATTACTGCAATTACAATATGATATTTGGGAAGGTCTTAATTAAATACAGATTCGATCTATCTTAAATCTGTTACATAAAACTTCTAAATTTCGCACAGCTGCCGTAATTGTAACATATTTAGGGACTATATACATGCCACAATCCAGCTGTATCATTTTCCATTTAAGAAACAATCTTTAACAAAAGAAGCATATCACCATGTATCATTTGTGGAAGCTGTATAGAGCGGTGCTAGTGTAGCTCCCTTTCAAAAAGTTCGCGCACCTGCCATGTTGTTGTTACTGATTGCAGGAGGAAATTAAAAAACATGAGAATGAGGTGACCTGAAACTGAGTGGCTTTCATATCAAATTTTGTAAAACTCCGTCAACCAGCACTAAAGACAGCTAAATAAATACGGAAAACCAAATAATTGCACAATGAGTGAGATGCTCGCTTTTACCGTACTTTACACTGGGTGTTTCGAACATTTGTGTCGCTCGATAGACACACATTATGGAGTTTTCTATCCGCCCGAATGGTTCATCTCCAAAAAACCATATACCACCTGCTTTAATAATAAGCAAATGTGTATTATTTATTGGTTTCACATGATTCTGAAAATAAACAGCGATCGTTTCCTTAAACTGCATTAATAAATGGTGAAGTGCCGTGTTTCCTTTGCGGTACGGACAGGGATTCCTCAATATTATTCAGACTAGATTCAGCTTTAAGTAGTCAGTGGATTTTTGTTAGAATTGGTTTGTGTGTGTTTCGGCCCGTTTCCCTTGCTGCTATGAAACTCACCGAAAGCCAAGGCGAGAAGCCAGATGATAATGATGGCTGTCTTTGCCCGGCCAGTCGTGGACTTGAACTTGAGCGGGAAGCAGATGGCGTACCAGCGGTCCACGGAGATGAAGGTGAGGGTAAGCACGGACACAGCCACGGACACCGTCTACAGAACAGACAGCAACAATATTTCAAGTTCTCAGTGAACAAATACCCAGTGCAGTGCCACCAAAAACCTGTTAGGTACCGGAACTACGAGTGGTAAGAGGATATCAGGTATGATCAGTGTCCAGGGAACTAAAGAGAAACACATTTTTAAATTCATATACAGCGTATTCCGCTTTGTAATTTATATACAGCGTGATACATTTAAAACGCAACTTCAACTAAAACAGTATACATAAACTTCGCCGATATAAATATATCAAGACAAACGAGTTAGGAAGAAATTACATCACAGATTTTCAATAGATGCAAAAAATGTCCACGATCTTCTGGAACAGAAGCAACCACTGTTTCTGGGTCAATGTTGGCAACGGTTTTTATGATACTATGTTTACGATAAGAAACATGTCCTGATGTCCTGACGATGGAGGCCGCATGGACCTCTGAAACGTTGGTAAACATCGACCAGACTACACAGCGCAACAACCCAGAAGACAGCTATCTAATTTTCCATGAAATTATTGTGTAGATCTACGATAATTGTCAACTTGAATACGTAACTTTATTTTTGACAAGAACTGCAAATTTAATACAAGACAGCAATCCCCTTTCTGAATCTTCGCAAGAATTATGTTAAGGTCGTCTAACTTTATTGAGACTGTCTGAAATACATTTTCCGATACGAACTCGAAATTATTTAATGAAATTATACACTTCGTATTCTTGTATTAACTCTTGTCTGAGCGAACCAAATCCAGTCACTCTTTCTCGTTGCGTTCCAGTCAATTAACGAACAGACTTGGAGAAAAGCTAGCCTGTGTATAAAATCGCTATAAAGAATTTATAACTTTACGTTCTTGCAAATGCTTTCATCTTTGTCTAAAGTACAGCAGACTATATTAGTCGATTTCTGTAAATGATCAGAGCCAGCGTATATTTCCTCTATCTCACCACCATGTTATAAATTGTAGCATAAAATGCACCCAAATGTTATAAGTAATTTATAATTTAAGTTCAACTTTATACCAGATTTCAAACCATAGTATCACCAGTTGATCAGTTCAGCCATTGCACGAACAAGTAAATACTATTTTTTTTAGGCGCTTATAATAATATTGTTTTTTTTTACATTTTACGTAAATCCCATTTATTTTTTACAAAATTTGTCATGAAAAAAAATTCTTGGCTCTTAAAGCCATCATTACTGCTCCCAAACTTAGATGGCTCACGGCTGCCATACTGACACAATCAATATGAAAAAATAATTAAAACATAAGTATGAAGTGCGATATTCCCCAGATTGTCGTTTTCCTCAGTCACACCAGCAAGAACTGGGCGAGACCTTAAATAAACCACGTCTATTGCATGGCTGCGTCCATACTCAATTGAAACGCCGAGTTGCCGTGATATTTTCATATCCGAGGTCTTTGTGTGGAAGAGAATTTCAGCCTTCCTCTACGTAAGTACCACCGCAAGGCGCTGAAAATGTTTCGTTGCTCTGAAGCCAAGGGGAAAAGAGGTTGGGCAGGATATACGCCTGTTTTATGAGTGAGCACACCGCATTCAGAGCTGTTTCTCAAGACGCTTCAAGCAGCAGAACACAGAAAAGCTAGCTCGAGTGGGATTAGAACTCATGATCCCACCATTCAAGACCCTCAAGAGTTCAAAGAAAGAACTATTTTAAGTTTCTTTAAATACTGGCAATTTTGTTTTATTCCAACCTTTAAATTGAATAAAAATTTCCTTGGATATTATCCATCGTCTAGTAAATATAAAACGTAAAACGACGTTTCGGAGATGGGACTCTATCTCCGTCTTCAGGTTCCTACACAGTTGGGCCCACTATATAGAGCTAATCCCATCTCCGAAACGTCGTTTTACGTTTTATATTTACTAGAAGATGGATAATATCCAAGGAAATTTTTATTCAATTGACTCTTCACCATCGTCAAGAGGTTTTAGATTTGACCAACCTTTAAAGTCCACTGATACCACACGTACCACATGTTTTAAAAATAGGTAACTCAGATGATGGCTGTCTGCTGGGTTGTTGCGCCGTGTAGAAGTTTACCGACGTTTCAGAGGTCCTTGCTGCCTCTATCATCAACCGTGACCAGACCACACGGCGCAACAACACAGAAGACATCCATCTTCAAACTTAACGTCGTGAAAACCTCAAATCTTACAATATACAACTCAGTAATTTACCCACAAAATGTATGAGTATCGTATAATTCTTAGGGTCGAGTAAGCAGTCATTATTTCCTTAAACGGAATTAACGAATTGATATTTGTAATGGAGACACTTTTTTTTTTTCGAGGTAAAAACTGAAATTTTATAATTATGTCGTGCAGAAATGCACTCCAAATAACAGTGCGAAATTTATTTTAACAATAATAATAAAATAATAATTCTTTATTTCATTTTAACGCCACAACTGAACACGTAAAGCAGCTAACAATCAGCATAAGAATGAAAAAAAATATATAATATAATAACATAAAATTGCTGTTATGTTACATAGTAAAACATTTCTTTTGTATCGCCGAAGGCGTAATTCTATGCAGAACAGAGCATTCACGATTGCCTCGATAGCAAATTATGAGCTTCATTTCTGACTCGGCACTCAGTTGGTTTCGGAGTGAAGGCAGAAGATGGAAAAGGAAACACCAAAACCCAAAGAATTAAAGGCAAGGAGATCCTTGAGGAAAGTCCACAAATTAGAATAATTGTGTCCAGTCTTTGCACTCGAAAATTTATCCCAAATACTATTCTTTTAACCTCAACCCCAGTCTATCATACCTCGAGGCGATTTAATATTTAACGATTTCAATTCGGTTTATGTCCATAACACATGTCGATTCCCCGTCTACTGCAAACGCTGAAACTGTCTCTCCAGGCTAACTACAGGACGGGAAATTACCCTGCCCTGGAGCCATAAATGGCGAGACCCACGCATGTGTGCTCGTCCTCTCTAGAGAGGGATTCAGTAACACCGGAGAGATTTCCCACTCTGCAAATGTCAGTGGCTCTAAAAATAAAACATTTGATAGTGACGTGTATCCGTTGACTATAATTTTAATTGGGATATACTTGATAATTGAGATTCTTGTAAGAACAGAGCAATTAATTCTTTGCTCAATGGTGTGAAAATACTGCAATGAAATGTAAGACCAACAGTTGGGTCAGATAGATTCAGAGACGCTATCTGTTTGAATGAACATTTCGTCCTCTGTCTATTCATCAGCTCACTTAACTTTGACAAATCTATTATTCGGGATCTTCTCATTGTTTCCTTGCCTGCTAGCTAGATGGATGTCAGTGGTGGAAAGTTCTCTCAAAGACGGCTTCAAAATGGACGTGTTTAAATAGCGAGCATGTCACACAGAGCCAAAGATTTGTTTGGAGAGAGAAATGCAGTGTCTGAGTCAGAGAACTGAGTGTAAACGGCTAGACCCCTAAAAATTTCAATTATTATTTCTATGAGGGGAACTTATTACATCTTTTAGTCCTTTCTTCTTCAGGTGATCATAAAAAATCCTTCGACAGAGAAATTAAACTGAATATAACGCACATACTGTAATTTCTAACAGAAATCCTATTTATAAAGTTTTAAAGTATATACCTTTCATTTTAAACATTTATATACAGTGGCCCTAAAACTTTAATGAAGCAAATAAAAATTACACATGGCAGGGGCATTCACGATAACCGTATTAGCCTATCAGCCCGACTAACACTTTTAAAGATTAAAAGTAAAAAGGTCTCGTATTTTACTTCCGCAGTTCAGTAATATCCAATAAACTGGAATAACACAGCAGAACCGATCACATAAAATGCATCGTTAGCCAGCTCCATCCAGCCAGTCAGGCGCTCACGGCGAGCGTAAGCCTCAACTAGTTGGCTAACAACTCATTTTATCTGATAGATTCTTGAGATGATAAAGTTGCGTCATATTGTGATAAATATATATTTGTTTAAATCTTGTCAGTCTAATCACAATAAAATTCCTATTAAATATTAAAATATTATTATAATTAACATTTAAATGTTAATTATAATAATATTTTAATATTTAATAGGAATTTTATTGTGATTAGACTGACAAGATTTAAACAAATATATATTTAT
>NW_019059767.1:454792-471436 GCF_000696155.1 Zootermopsis nevadensis
TTACCGTCGTGAACATCTCAAGATCTCATGAAAATATTTTAATTATTTCATAATTAACATCTGCAGAACTGTTCTTCATTAGAGTATTACAATTAATATCTTAAGGACCATGCTTTGTACAACGGAACTACATTTTTACTTAATTTGAAATTATTATTATTCCCACTTCATTATACACATTAAATTTGACTTATCGATTAAATGACATGGTCTTCTGTTCTCTGTCGAGAATGTCAATTATATAAAATGAAAACCAACTTGTTGAACACAAAATTATAATCTTCCCTTTCCCGAACACAGAAGAAATTATTAGGTTATGATAAGTTTTCCATATTTCTTGATCCCTGCAAATAGAAATGTGACACACACACACGTATATATATATATATATATATATATATATATAGGACCACATGAAACGATTATAAACACTGCGGCCTTATGTGACCCTAACTTATTGTTTTACAATTCAAAGAATTTATAATAAAATGAAAATCACAACAAAATTTCCAACAGCAAAACATCCCTCCCGCGCTTAAAATCTCACACATTTTTACTTGAAAAACAAACCAAGGGCTACTTTTCCTTTCGAGATATTGTACCCAATAGCACCCGGAGCGGCAGATACAACTCTTAAAGTGTCTCACTGTTGCGGAATCGATGTTCTGTTGATCGATTTCCGCTTCGTCCTCGATAGTGTCCAGCGAGTTTTCAAGTTTCCAAGGTTGTGGACAAGATTAAAGCACACAAGACAGTAACATTTAAGCTAAAGCTAGTCAAAAATTCACGAATAGAAGGAAATATCACGGCGTTAGCAGTCACCAAGAAAGTCAACTCAGTAAAAATAGTCTGACTTACAATCAGGAGATAACCGAATGGAATGCCTACATAAAACATAGTATCCTTTTTTGTAATTTTCTTCAATAGTTAGATTTAATTCTAGCGACATACATTACCTTCCTCTATGGTCCTATTCAGTTTACTGTACATACCATTCCCCGAAGATAACTGTCTTTTGAGTTCCAGCGGCGTGTAGTCTGGCAGAATTTTACCGACGTTTCCGAGGTATTTGCCTCTTCCCTCAGGGCCCTGATAATGAGGGCAGCAAGTCCCTCTGAAACGTCGGTAAACTCAGACGACAGCCATCTTCGGAATCATCGCAGTGAGAACCTCAAATCCTGTCCCATTCTCCGTTGTCATTCAAGGGCAGTTGATAGACCGTAGTTAAAACGCCTACCAACGAATCAATTAGCTGGTCACCTCACAAACAGAGAGTCGTAATGGCATCCTGAACGAAATTATGTTGGCATTGTGCCAAAAGATTAATCCTCCTCGGTGATTAAATGGGAAAAAATTAGTCCACTTTAATGAAAGCGACGAGTCTGACTTTTGTACGAGTAAATCCACGCACAGCTGGCACCGTTCCTTCGACAGAAGAACACGGAAAAGGCCTGCCTGTCCGTTTAGAACGGCAAAGTGTCGACCGTGGTAATCCACTTCGATGGTCGTTATGCACAATCCGTTACTTTAACGTGCAAAATTTATGTATACTTCGCATTACTATGGAACTATAATATGAAGATGGTAGTCTTCAGGGTTGTTGTGCCATGTAGTCTGGTAGACGTTTACGAACGTTTCACAGTTGCTTGTTGTTCCACTATCAGGCACTGAATATGGATGCAGCATGAACGTCTGAAATGTCGGCGAACTCCTTCTAGACTTCGAGGCGAAAACAACCCAGAAGACTGCAAACTTCATACTCGCCACTGAAGGAACTTAAAGTATAATAGCCTTCTCTATAGTGACTTACAGTTGTTAACAGTGGGCACAGCTGCTAGTAAAGATTTAAGATAGTTCCTATTAATAGATATTAAACATTTTATAAATACAGTATAGTAAATAGGACAAAATTAAGTGTCATAGAGTGTTCCATAAATAAACACGCAAATTCCGTGTTCTTATTCAGAGGTAAAACCTAGTCGAAAAGTTTACGTGAACAATGTTATACAAAGATTCTGAAACTGACAAACTACCGGTTTAAGAGAGTTTAATAAAAGTTTGAATAGAAAGGTAATTTATTTATGGCTAGAAGATTGTACAAACGCCAAACACATGCAATAACATAAGCGGGTCTATGCTTTATCTTTCACAACTCTACAACGTACGAGAAAAAATTTCAACAAAAATTATAACATTTCCTCAAACAAATATTTTGTACTATTACATATTTTTGGTAAATGTGACAAAGAGTTTTCATCTCCAGTTAATAAAAAAGAAGTACAGCTTCTAATGTACAGCTCTAAGACTGAATATAAAGCCTCTGAGTGGTTTGGGAGATCTGGCGTACAGACTGACATGATACCCATTATTCTATCACTTCATGTCCTCCATGGAGAGAAAGAATGAAAGGCTGGAAGTTGCACTGGTCTCGACAGGACTTGAAACAGCCTCATGATAGAGGGAGAATGTCAGTGTACTGTGTGATGGATGGTTTCCTCCTACGAAACTTCTCTCAAAACTGGAAACTGTGATTGTATCGCGCACTCAGGAAATTCCTAACCAAAGTTCAGGTCCCTGATATGTCACACGAGCATTTTCGTTTAACCATCGCTTAACATTACGAACATAACGCGCAATTTTTGCAAAAACTATAATCTAATTCATGTTACAGCTGATAGATAATAGTGTATAATATTAGACACAAGTCTTGAAAGGAGTTTCAAGCTAACAGAAGAAAGTGTCATATATAAACAAAGCAACGAATTTAATTATGTAAATCTGACTAGTAGGCGCGGTATCAATGAGCAATTTCTTTCTTAAATTGTAAATGGTGTTTCAGACAATACTGGATTACTTGAACAATTAATTTTAATATCAGGAAAGGCAACTTATGCTCTGGACATATTTTCTCCTATTCTACCCCAAAAACAGTAACGTACAAGAATTCACCATTACTTAAAATGTGCAATGTATATGAAATTTGCAGTAAAATATCCAGAACTTGAGCTTCCATAATAAAAATAAAATACAAATACAAAGATGGCTGTCATTCTAGCTTGTAACGCCGTGTACTCTGGCAGAAGTTCACAAACGTTTCAGAGGTCCTTGCTGCCTCCATCATCAGGGCGCTACAACCCAGAAGACAGTCATATTCATAAATACCGTCGTGAGAACCTCAAATTTGGCATGAAAAGTGCTTTCTACCTGTCTAATACTGCGTTAACACTTTAAAAGAAATTGTCTCTCATTATTCTATGTCAAGTCGCAGTCCGCCATATTTCCGCGTTAAGTCAGAACTAAAACGACATAAATAAATGAAGTGTTGCGCATTATTCAGCCGCTTTATACAGAAAAACAGCAGCTTAAATAAAAATCTGGTGGCTGGTGAAATTAATGAAACGAGCATTCCAAGTCGTACAAATTACAAATTAATGCTTCGACGTTCAGTCAGGGAAGAAGACCTTACAGCGGTTAGCTGACATATCACACCATATAAACAGAGGAAAAGTGTTCGGTTTGACTCCCGGACGGGACCAAGCATCTGAATTATTTCCTGATTTTCTTCACCCTCAAAGCAAACGATAAAGTAACAGACCAACCTTAAACACAATATGACTACTATTTACCTTACAATTCCAGAATCTGTACACAAAATCACTTTGAACTTGTCTGTCACCAGCATTTCAATAGTCCCCTACATTTAACCAATTAACCAAGTCAAACTTAAACACAATAGACCGAACCAAATGAATTCAAAACAAAACAAATAAAACGAACCGAGATAGCCTATTCGACCAAGATCAACCAACCACCCAACCACAAAACCCATCGAAACAAATTCCAAGAATCATAAGCCATTCTTGCCTTGAAACACCTGCGTCTACTTTTACGACAGTTTCACTTGTGTGGAGCTACACATCAAGCTACGTAGCCCCAAGCAAGAATAAAGTTTCATAACAGGAGATGTTAGACTCTCCCACATGTGAAGTAACATATCAACACAACTCAGAGCCTATACGAGCAAGGGGGCGAATCCCTATTCGCAATAAGCGATCCTCTGTCGCTAAGAAACGATAAATAATTGAAGAACGCGTTGCGTGCCGCGTCTCGACATGTTGTATTATTCTTGGCTCTACGTATCAAAATTCAAGTCTCGTCTTCTCGCACCGAACAGACTATATTAGTCTGTATATTAGGGAACGGGAGGAAATGAATAATACTCGGGAGAGGCCTGATCCTCCAGGTTGGGGTTTGGGCGTTGGGACTAACAACTCCACCCCTTAGAAAAACACATTGTAACGAAGCCTAAGAAAGCGACAGCTAAGCTGACATGTTTAATATGGAATGGCAAACGATCAAAGGACTTGAAAATTGGATCATGGAATGTACTATCCCTATACAGAAGCACAGCGCTTAAAATACTGAAGATGGCTGTCTTCTGCACTGTTTCGCCATGTACTCTGGTAGAAGTTGATTGACGTTTCAAAGGTACTTGCTACTTCCATCATCAGGGCGCTCCCTGATAACTGAGGCAACAAGAAAGATGGTCTTATCTTAGAAATGTCCTTTCCCTTTAAAATCAACTGGTAACAAACACAATCACTGGTTTAGTGAATCTACTCTAATAACACGAGGAACAGTGTCTCCGGGCGTTGATTAAGGTAATCGATAGTCTCCGTAGTTCGAGATAGAAAATGGCATTGGCCAGTATCAATCTGACGGCTACGCGGCGTGTTTACAGGACACTAGCCTTCTGCTTCGACGAAAGAAAGGCACGAACAACGTAATCTTCTAAGGTCAGGCAGAAACTCCTACAGGTCGACAACTTTCTTGTTGCATTCATGTGAAATGCTGCCAACTTTCTGCTAATGGAAGTGAATCAGATCTACAGACTTGAGACAACGGAACACCAGCACAGACTACAAATCCTCAACTTGGAAAGCTAAGACCATTACATGTCGAGGGCAGCACAAAACGTGACACGCACCACATCAAACTTTCGGAAAAAGAAAAGACACGGACTGTGATTACAGGTATAGAGTTAAAGCGAGTGTCTTCTGGAATTTTGCGCCGTGCGGTCTCGTAGAAATTTTGCGACTTTTCAATTTTTAGGAGACTACACCGTACAACATCGCAGAAGACATCTTTATGTCCGCCACCGTGAGGACCTGAAATCTCACCCGAAGCAGGAAGTATGCAAATTCCGATAGCCACGGAGTCTTTTACCGCTCAAACCCTTATATCGCGGATTTGAATTCATCTCGGTTAACCGGACGATTGGTCACCATTCCTGTTTCGTATCGGCCAAATTCCCGCTGAGGTTGTCACAGCGGTAAGTCCGAAGATGGCTATCTTCTGGGTTGTAGCCCGGCGTAGTCTGGTAGAAATTTACCAACGTATCAGAGGTCCTTGCTGTCTCCATTATCAGGGCTCCATCATCACTACCAGGCTTTAAAGAGTCAATAATTACTACGTACAAGAACCACAAAATAAATATTTGCAGTGTTATCAACATCTTAATATCTCCGCGAGCCGGACTGAATTCCTCACCCCAGGGCCAGATCACCTCATCATCAATAAAATCTTCTAGGGCAATCAGCAGCGTTAAATGATTTACTACGGTAACAATTTAACGCGGCTGATTGAATGAGAAGATTTTATTCATTGTACTCGCCGCGAAAGTCTCAAATCCTATATCACCTCATCATCGTTTGTAAATTACTGATAATTTTAGAGATTCTATTTCTTGCCATAGAGCATACGTGTTCTATACACAATCGTGCATGTCCAATCACTTACAGTCTTAACCTAATCTGGTCGAAATCCTAATTTCCATTCTTACAGCCTACCAAGATTCTCTTATCTGAAGCTGTTATTCGGTTGTAATATAACGTGCGATGTTTTAACGTCCACAAAGACGTGTTGTCACGTTACGTGGCTTCGACAGAGATTCTTCGCCTCGGTCTTCCATTTACCTGACCTCTGCTGACAAGCATACTGACAGGTGTCCTTCATGTGGTTTCTCCGGCTTCAAGGTTTCACTGACAATGTGTTAAAAGTAAAAAAAAAAAAAATTAAAAGAAGACAGACTTCATCATACTAGCCGATATGATGACCTGAATGTCACAGAATTAAAAACATTATTTAAAGTCAGTCTGCAAAAAACAAATATTTACGATGTAGGATGCCGTCTGAATGCTTTCAAAAATATATATGGTACAGAGCGCCGACAAATCAATGGGCGACCAATTAAAACAGCACTGACTAAATTACAAAAGGCAATAAAGACGAAAGAATTTATAAACAAATCTAATGATGATACTTTGCATCTTCCACCATTTCTTGTTGTTAAATCCTTGATTCAGTAACAAGAAATGTTGTCAGAATTTAGAGTTTGTAAGCAACTTCATTTCGTCTTCTGACTTGTAGGCTAATTAATTGTGTCCAGAGTGGAGCAACTACTGATTACGAAAATATCAGTCTTTTTTAACACCATTTAATTATTTAATGTAAAGTAAATATAGCTTAAATGTAAATTTGAATATGAGGTAATGCTCCACATATTCATAACTCTGTTTGACGGTGAATGGTCAACTTCACTCGGAACTAGACTACGGCTCGTGCCGTAATTTCACCGAGCTGTGTGTCCTACCGACCAAACCTCTTCTGATTTTCTTCTGCAGGTGACCTGCAGAAAACCTTTCCTGTTATCTGCCATCCAGTTTGAAGAGCTAGCAACTTGGAAGCCTTACATGTCTTGTACGTACCGACGTAACATCGTGATGGCCGGAACAATGCTGAAGGTGGATCACACCTAACAATAAATTAACGCTGTAGGCCTATATAACGTGACGTTCCTCGGCACGCAATATCTCCAGTCGGCCACTACACGTTTCTTGATGTTACTATGTATGTAGACACCAATTTAAAACGAGTCTTTCAATGAAACCGTAGTTTTCAGTTAACGAAGTCCATGGAACTAGCTTTTTATCTTTGTGACCCGCCCTAGTTTCACATATTTTCATCCGCGTTTTATTTTCCAACGTACAGGCCAATTCAAACGTTAATCTTGAATGTAAGAGGGTTTATATATCCTCAGTAAGACAAACGTTGGAATCTTGTTTTCCAGAATTCAAATTAACCGAATAATATGTCCAACATTTTGGTAATTTTATATTAGAGTTTACGACGTTGTAGAATAATTGGTAACAATCTGAAAACTGGGAACAATAACACTTCATGCTGTCTGATTAAAGAACAGCGCCACCGTACAGTTTTTACGTCACCAAAACAAAATGAAACACGAACGCTCTGCATCGAGGAAGCACGCAACCTGCTAATCGTGCTTATACGAGTAATTCAATGCACTATGTAGGATAAATTAAAGCAGTGTGGGAAATATATTCCGAGATGAATCAGATTCTAAAGCCCAAACACACACGTTCAATGCCTACACTGTTAAGATATTGTAGATGCGTCATATTGTGATTTATTTAAATAGTATTAAAAATATATTAAAATAGGCCGTCAATCACAATATAAGATAATTAAAAGATTAAAATATCATTTTACGTTCCTTATCGAGTACTCGATTTACATGTGGAACATTTACGACATGTTTCGGCTATATATAGCCGTCATCAGGTGTTATGTTATAAACTTTTTAACTGAATTACTGATTTTTACTAATTTTAATGATTTTTAGTTTTCATTTTTCATTTTTAGTTTTTTAGTTTTTTTTCATTAAATATCAGTAAAAATCAGTAATTCAGTTAAAAAGTTTATAACATAACACCTGATGACGGCTATATATAGCCGAAACATGTCGTAAATGTTTCACATGTAAATCGAGTACTCGATAAGGAACGTAAAATGATATTTTAATCTTTTAATTATCTTATATTGTGATTGACGGCCTATTTTAATATATTTTTAATACTATTTTAAGCCTACACTGTTGTTTCCTGTTTCTCCACTTCATCGTTGCATATTCGTTACTTAACATCCCGACCCCGTGTTCGTCAAATTAAGCGAGTCCGTCATCGTCACGGCATGAAGTTCCCGCCTCAGAATTTAGAAAAAGAAAAATCCCTCCAGATATGAGGGTAGCTGAAATACACAGAATAAGCAGACGTGGACAGTCGACAAGGGGTGGTTCTGTAGCTTCGGGATTAAACGAGGGCCAACACCATCTCATCATAAATGAACAGCATGTTACGAAATTTTACATGGGCTCTCGACTCGGCGAGCTCCTGTGAACAGAAGAACCTTAGGGGAAATTAATAATTAGATGAGAGGCTAACGCATGTCAAGAATGACGCTGCTCCGTGGTATCTCCTCTTTCTACGTATATGGCTGCCATTTTATAACCTTAAACTATTTACGACACAATTAGAATTCTTGTTTTCATAATTCCATTTTTATCCGGGACGTTCACCTCCGCCTTCTGTAATGCATTTCAGTTTCAATTGAATTTGTTCATATTCTCGCAGAATTGTATTGCAGCTACTCCAGAGCCCACTTCAAAGCGAACTTGGGTTCGAAATCAAATCTGGTTTTGTGCCTTTTATAGGACACCCGTTCATTTGGAAATTTCAAATTTCTTCTGACACTAAGTTTCTCTACTTTATCAGCTTATGAAATTCAATAATATCGATTCTAAATTATCTTGGAACTTGATGTGACATTGTCAAACATTATATAATTAAGCTAGATTTTGAGTTCTAAAGGCGGCGAGTATGTAAATTTAATAATGCCTCCGGAATTCTCTAAAGTTTCTTTGGAAATAACATGGTCCTTCAACCCGAAACTTGAAAGTTACGGAACATTTAAAATCGCCTTTCTTTACATTTCTTAATATTGTCATAGACGCTTTCTTCTCGCACTGGAATCCGTTTCCTACATTTTTTTACTCTGATATTTCTGTGTCGCCTTTTGTTCATTACCACAGTCTTCCTTTACCCTGCAACTTCTAAGGGTGGGTGGGTGTTTTTCCTGCTGTAAATTCGCTCCCGGAGGGTCCTTTAACGAGCCTGGCTGCCAACAGCCTTATATGAGGCACGTAGTCTAAAATTAGTCGGTGATAGCGCCGTGGGTGGAGATGTGACGAATTAGGTTCCTTGCTCTAACATAACCGCGCTAAACCGACTCAAGTCCTTCAAAACGATGACAAAGTATAAAATACAATCGCGGCAGATGTGGTGTATATTTGAAGTTTCAGGAGTTCAACAACAATCCATGACGACTACCTCTTGTCGACTGATCGCTTTCGTCGAAACTACGTTCCACTTCTGCAGGCGTCTGGGCCATGCCATGAGCAATAATGAGAAATCTACTTAAAGGCGGATTATATAATTCAAATAAAACCTGTTATACTTAAATGTGAAATTCTTTCATAGTTTAATTCCTTCTGAAGTTATATAATGTGGGTCTTCTAGGTTTTGACGCTGCGTGGTCTAGCAGGTGCTGGAGGTGATGTGTTCATCCGAAACGTCGATTGCCGCCTACAGGACCACACGGCAACATAACATAAAAGACCACAATCCATATTTTTCACTTAGAGTGAAAACTTCAATATCTCGTACTGCAAGTTAAAAATTTGCGTTTTTACGTAAAAATCTACTTCCAGCGCAGCGTTCAGTGGTTAGCACGTTGTCATTGACAACTGTGGAAACTATACACCAACCCGTTTTCATAACAGAAACACTTAGCTGTCTGGTAAATACCAGGTAAGTACGCAACGCACGGTCGGTTACACGATGCACAATGCTTTTACCAAATGGCACTCAGCGTGAACTTCAAAGGAACCGAGCACCTCTTGAACAATAACTCAAGTTAAAGAGAAGACCAAAATTAAAGCAGTCTGCAAATTCCGTTTATGTCATGCGCAAAATGGAGACACGGAGACATACTATAACGCGGCGACTTTCATGGTAAAGCAACCAGCTCATCACTTTTCACAATATTTATGCTGTTTATGAACTGAAGTCACGTAATTTACATCTGGATTTTACTCCATTATGTCTCACGATCCTTGGTTCAATCACCCTAATAATATTAAATGAATATTACAATACATTACGAAGCTCTACATCAAACTGACATTTCAAAAATGTTATTTAAACTATCTATGAAACACGAGGAGTGAGAGAAAGGAAAGAATTTTTCATACGGACGAAGATGTGCTTTAGCAAGTGATTTTGGAGCCCTTGTATTTTTTATCTTTCCTACTAAAGTTAAAAGATACAGCGGCTATTCAGAAAGATCCTTCCTTCACCTTTGAATATATATGTATTATACAGATTGGCCCAGAATTGAAGGACCACAGAAGAATTCCGCTATTTGGAAAAATACGGAAAATTTTAAAAAGGGAAAAGTTGCGAACCATTTATCTAGTATCTCAAGTCTCTGGATTTATTTATATCTACGACAGATTTATCGGTAAGGCGCAACACTCCTTACGTCATCAATAGTAAAAACAAATACGGCAATGTTTCCACTACCTTTCTAGTTTATTACATAGGCCAATTATACGATAATGACCGACGTTTCAAAGAAACTTCCTGCCTCCATTATCAAGAATCGCATGGGGGAAACCTCTAGGATGCGGTTTATCACGAAGCCACACATCCAGCCCAAGCAAAGGATAAAGATCCCATATAAATTTTATGTCAATTTGTAAGTATCTAATTCAAAAATTGTTAGCATATATTTTGTAATTTGTTTAATTAGTATTCCATTTCATCGCTCCTTAGCGCAACTGAAATTGCATCGGGCAATACCCGCGTAGATTCGATTGTCATTGGCTGAAGGAGCAAACTTCCACTGCACTGCACAGAACTGGAATCGATGCAGCGACAAATGAATCTCGTTTTCGGTCTTCCTTACAATACAACTATTAGTAACAGAGATATATAGTTTACTGTTACAAACGTTTGTATTCTAACGACAGAACGGCATTTTATTAATTTTGCCAGCTTGCAAAACTTCTTGCAAAAAAAAAAACAGTTCTATCACATACAATACGAAGCCATTTTGAAATTAGCTTTGCTAACTATGTATTTCGACAGAATCAGCACAAATGTTTCGATTGTATCGTTTCATGCAGAATAACGCTAATTTGTATGAAACTACAGAAATATCACACAAAGACACAAACGCTTGCTAGCACGTATTTAGTTTACAAAGTGGATATTTTCACACTGGGAACATTATCGCCAAATAAGGGGAACTTAATAAATCTGAAACTCTGACCAACTCATGAAACAAACAACAAACTCCAGGAGAGAAAAAACAAACAAACAAACAGAGTATACGTCTATGTAAATGCTCCCATACAAACCTATTTGCAAACTAACACAGCGGTAAGTTACAATTACTCAACCTGGTGGTCTATTTCAATGAGCCAAATAAGACCAGAAACTTAATACAAATCTTGATTAAGAAAATAAGTGATTTTAGATTTTCATGGCGTTGAAAATATCAGGGCTGACCCCAAATATGGAGGCCATATATCCCTCCGAAACGCCGTTAACTACCTTAAAGAGTCGTCCTGAAATTGCAGGCAACGAGCACCTCTGAAACGTCAGTGAACTTCTACCAGACTACGAGAACCTAAAATCTCACGGATTAATCTAACTCAGGGCGGGCTAATGTGAACACGGTAATGAACCCTAGGTTTCCATAAAAGGCACGGGAGGATTTACTGCCGAGATGGGCGACTGTTAGCTCCTCAAGAACGTCTATGGATCCATGGAGTTTATAATCTCATTAGATGTTACATAACCTCACACCACAGCGGTAGAACTAACTGACCAACCAAAGAAAGAAAGAAAGAAACCACAGTCACCTGGGTCCATTCTATACGATATCGATCAATTTGTGTGACTGCTCCCACGGAAAGAAAACACATGCTGAGAAAATGGAGTGCTATGTTGGAGTTCTCATATTTCATAAGGCTTCTTCCCTCCATAACGCCAACAGTCGGCCATCAATAACGCACATCATCCTTTGTTCCTGCACCCCGCAACACATCTAAGGCTTTTTAGTTTTAGGCTTATTTGCTATTCAGTAGGATGACAGAAGTGGCATTATGAAATTACACTAGCAAACACTACGTTGGTGTTTTGTTACTTAAGTAGGCGTACACGATTTCTGTGTTAATTAGTGTGTCTTAGCACAAAAAGTTCTCTTTAGCACTCTGTTCTGCGACAACCTCAAGCGAGAGATTACTTACCACCCATACAGATCATAATGAGAAGCTCCACAACTTTTACTTAGCACTTAATTATGTTACGAAAATTAAATCAATATGGAGGTGGGTGGAGCATGCAGCAAAATCCAGAGGATGAACAAGAATAAGTCTGAAGATTTCTTCTTCTGTCTGATTTCCGTCATCAGTATATTAATCGCCCTGATGACGGAGGCAGTATGACCTCTGAAACGGTGGTAAACATCGACCCGACTACACGGCGCAACAACCCAGAAGACGGAAATCTTCATACTCTGATGACGGAGGCAGTATGACCTCTGAAACGGTGGTAAACATCGACCCGACTACACGGCGCAACAACCCAGAAGACGGAAATCTTCATACTCTGATGACGGAGGCAGTATGACCTCTGAAACGGTGGTAAACATCGACCCGACTACACGGCGCAACAACCCAGAAGACGGAAATCTTCATACTCTGATGACGGAGGCAGTATGACCTCTGAAACGGTGGTAAACATCGACCCGACTACACGGCGCAACAACCCAGAAGACGGAAATCTTCATACTCTGATGACGGAGGCAGTATGACCTCTGAAACGGTGGTAAACATCGACCCGACTACACGGCGCAACAACCCAGAAGACGGAAATCTTCATACTCTGATGACGGAGGCAGTATGACCTCTGAAACGGTGGTAAACATCGACCCGACTACACGGCGCAACAACCCAGAAGACGGAAATCTTCATACTCTGATGACGGAGGCAGTATGACCTCTGAAACGGTGGTAAACATCGACCCGACTACACGGCGCAACAACCCAGAAGACGGAAATCTTCATACTCTGATGACGGAGGCAGTATGACCTCTGAAACGGTGGTAAACATCGACCCGACTACACGGCGCAACAACCCAGAAGACGGAAATCTTCATACTCTGATGACGGAGGCAGTATGACCTCTGAAACGGTGGTAAACATCGACCCGACTACACGGCGCAACAACCCAGAAGACGGAAATCTTCATACTCTGATGACGGAGGCAGTATGACCTCTGAAACGGTGGTAAACATCGACCCGACTACACGGCGCAACAACCCAGAAGACGGAAATCTTCATACTCTGATGACGGAGGCAGTATGACCTCTGAAACGGTGGTAAACATCGACCCGACTACACGGCGCAACAACCCAGAAGACGGAAATCTTCATACTCTGATGACGGAGGCAGTATGACCTCTGAAACGGTGGTAAACATCGACCCGACTACACGGCGCAACAACCCAGAAGACGGAAATCTTCATACTCTGATGACGGAGGCAGTATGACCTCTGAAACGGTGGTAAACATCGACCCGACTACACGGCGCAACAACCCAGAAGACGGAAATCTTCATACTCTGATGACGGAGGCAGTATGACCTCTGAAACGGTGGTAAACATCGACCCGACTACACGGCGCAACAACCCAGAAGACGGAAATCTTCATACTCTGATGACGGAGGCAGTATGACCTCTGAAACGGTGGTAAACATCGACCCGACTACACGGCGCAACAACCCAGAAGACGGAAATCTTCATACTCAAAGCTGTGAAAACCTAAAATCTTACAAGAATAAGTCTACACGAAACTATTAGTTAAAAAAACAAAATAAACATCTAGATGTAGATGGGAAGAGAGTTTCAAAATTATTTATTGAGGATTCGGCGAAAATAATGGGACCCTCATTCCGACATGTTCAAGTTAGGTGTGATGACAGTTACTCCCTCTGCCGAGATACGAAACGAGTACCTTTAGCTTATAAATCATAAGTAATAATAGCACATAAAGGCGGAGAGAACTGCATAATGAGCTCAGGCACTCGAAAGACGAAGGCGTAGATGAGACAATAATATTAAAATTGGTCTTAGGGAAGTAAAATTGTAATGTGCAGATAATCTGATTCAGGACATAAACGAAGGTTACACTGAAATTTAATTTACGTCCAATTTTTGGGTAATCCGTATGCCCACAACAAAAAACCGATACTGTGATAACCTGCCGACTGGCGGGAACTATTGTACGACCCTGAGACCCTGGTAGGAGTCACCAAAGCACTCGGAAATAAGCCAGCCTCTGCCTACCGCATATTCCCCGGTGTCTACCACTGAAATGAATCAGGATCTATACAGTTATAAACCGGTGTGTAATCAGCTAGGCAAAGACAGCGTTTCGCAAGGGAAAAGTCCTATTGCAAATGTCCCTCCAGTAAATTCATCGTGAGGGCTTTCTTGTGTTCTGATGTATATTTGCATTTCGTACGGGTATTTTGAAGGATAGTAAGCATTCAGTGTTACTAAACACACAGACAGCCGGGAATCTGAAGTTCATATTTCCATAGAAACATACCCTGAAGTAGAACATGACTCCATGAAGATCGTTCCCAGTTTCTTGTTAACTCATAAAAACGTTACCCCAAAAGGTTAAATTTAAAGTGAAAACGAGGAATAACTTCCGAACTTTATGCAGCACTGATATTTATACAACTCCAATTCACAAGTGAATACTTAAAAGTGATGTCCTCCCCGCCGATCACCACCAATGGTTGTTCACGAATTATTAGAACTCAGATCGCATCTCTGAAACAAAAAAACTGCAAAGGAAGCTACAAAAGTGTTTGTGCGTGCGTGCATCAGAGCAGTGATGGAGGCAGCAAGGACCACTTAAACGTCGGCAAACTTCTACAATACAAAACGGTGCACCAACCCCGAAGACAGCCATCTTCAGACTCACCGTCGTGAAAATCTCAAATCCTACTTATCAATATATATATATATAATACCGCCACGGTGGTCTAGCTGTTAGAACGCTGGCCTTGTAATCCTGGGGTCTCGGGTTCGATTCCCGACGGTGCCCTAATTTATAACTTGTGTTGAGCAAGGCCGTGGTCTAGGCAACACGGAGTTTTCCTCCGGGGGCTTCCCCGGTTTCTCCCAACAATTACTCCATTCACACACAGAAGAAGGCAATGGCAAACCACTTCTGGATCATCTGCCAAGAACGTATATGAACAGGTTCCAGTCCGAGAAAAGGATGGAAGGATCCTGTTCATATGGATATTTAAATCAGAAGTTACAGACATTCAATGATATAAGTAGGATGTACTTTCAATAAAATGGAAAGTTTTAAGGTGTTTTGTTAAAAAAAATTCACAATCTTCTTCACGTAAATCAGAGCTCACAAGCAGACAGTTACGGGACGAAAATGAAACTCTCCTAACAATATTTACCGCGGAAATCTCAAAATACATTTAGTATACGAAGCATTCGTTAAATTAAATTTGAAGCCAGACGAACGGGCATGGCTTACCGTTTATACATTTCGGTGCAATGAACTACAGCGTTCTTTCCGCACACAGATCATATCATCACATGCAGCACTAAACAGAAATGCGATAATCAAAACACATTATTTCTTACTGCGTGTTAATGTGCATTTTAAAAATGCGGGATATACAGAATAAGAAGCAGAACAAAGATCGACCAGGTATAAGAACCGCGTTAGCATGTACTCAAAATGCGTCAGAGATGATAATGAGATCTTGTTGGTTGGCTTGTTGTCTGTTCCGGCCACGTCATTACGGGTTATTTCAATCACGTGGTTCTGTGTCCGCATCGACCACAGCTCATCCTGTGTCCAGAATTTCAAAGTAGAATTTGCGTCACAAGCTCAACGAGGACACATACAAGGCCTATCTATAGCAACTTAAGCCACTAATGGAAAGCTGTGAATCACTCGCCACCTCCTCGACGAAGTAACGATGCACTTGTGAACTTCAGTAACAACGTTCTACAGTGGCCGTCACGAAATTACACGCTTCAAGACCACGGAAGGACTTTATGCCTACCCCCACATTGCCGTGCGGCTCTAAGTCAAGAGCACAGCGTGGATACGGTGCGAGTTCTGAGCTGTCATCACTCGCATAGGCTCTGCTGCTCGTGCTGAAAAAATTTCGCTGAGACCCTGAAGTACGAAATTTTGTGACGACTACTACAATGGCTGCTGATTACCAGTAGCTGCTATACAGTGTAGTTTTATTCCCCTTAAAACTGATATTCCGAAATCAAAGCGTCTCATTAGCTCATTACTAGCATTTTCGATGAGACAGGACTAAAACATCTCTCACTTGCAACAGCTGTAGACCTTCTTAATTTATCATCCATGTTTTAAGGAGCTCGTAGAGCGAAGAATATGCACTTGTTGATAGTAGTCTTCCGAGTTGTACGAGGCTCGTCCACAAAGTAAGTTTCCCTGGGGCCGTTTACAGAAACAAAACACAATTTCATGGAAATATTTATTGCAACAGATACAGCAAGTGTCCAGCTATTTTTCAACATATTCGCCACCGGAATTGAGACATTGGTCATACCGTGGGACCAACTTTTGAATACCTGGG
>NW_019059767.1:471629-489118 GCF_000696155.1 Zootermopsis nevadensis
TGTGAGAACGCGGGAAGTTCCGTTAGTGCATGCGCCATGCTACGTCATTGCTCTATCACGTACGCACAGTCGCTTCGCGCAATATAAGGTTTGCTAGCTGTGGGACGAGTGGGAAACTTACTTTGTGGACGCGCCTCGTAACTCCGTGGGAACTTTTAAGTAGGTACTAACGTTTCGAAGCAATAAAAAACCTCCATCTTCAGGGCATCTGCAATGGAGACAGTAAGTCTCTGCACCTACCTGAGAGTCTACAAGGCACCGAAACGCATAAAACACCAACATCCTCACGACCGCCAGAACTTCACGTCTCACAAGACCTTAACATTTAAATACCTGGGTTATATGCAAAGAAGGTACAAATACTATTTTAGTGTGGTTCGCGAGTTTAATTGCACTTGATTGTGCCTGGGTGTTATGCAGCCTGCAGAGAACACGCGACAGCGTCATCTTTCATATCAGCGGGACAGATAAACCCGCAGACCTTCATTCTATGTTCCGCACTGGACACCTACTACGCCAGCTTCGTGTTATAAGTGGTACATTAAATATTTATAGATGCAAAACAGGGCTAAGTTAAACAAATATTATGCATTCCAATCTATGGAAATTTTTCTTCTTCCTGGGGGGTCTTCACATGAAAGTGTCAAGAAATTTCTTCAGAATACCAAATGCAGCGAGTACCATACTTTACGATTTTTAATTAAATACTCCATAAACCAGTCTGTTATAGTTTAACGAATAACAGCGAGGGGACATCGACAGGACAGAAAGCATATGCTGTCTCAACCCTTTCAAACACGACGTTCATCTAAATAAAATTTGAAAAACTTCACTTCCTATCTCAGAAGAAACAACTCATTTCCATTACAAAGACCGATTAGTGAGTGTTATTTCTTTGAACAATACAAGACACACATGAACACATTTTGTGAACAAAATGTGTTAGTACAATACTTGGGGTGTGGGGTGTGGTGAATCCATGACTGTTAAGATGTAATAGGCTAGGGAAACTTTGGGGGGGGGGGGCAGCGGGTAAAAAAACAAAAACAGTCCATGCCTCAAAAAGGATTTCCCAGAGGTAGTATTTTGCAGCTCGCTGTTTCATTTCCTATGTCGGCCATGTCTTCCTACAAGAGCACACGCCGTCACTAACCAGAAGTCCAACATCGAAAGAAGGAATTTCACTGGAGTGCGTCAGAAAGTGTAAGCGAAAGGCATTACACGCTTTAAGACTAGTCTTAAGGCACTGGACAGAAAAAAACTTGATAGCTTTTGTTAGTTGGCATTTCGGACTGCTGTTCAGTGTGAGGCTTAGTGCAGATTCAAGAACTCCTAAGTAGCACAGCTGACAGTAAACTGAAGTCCGGAGACTCTCCATATAGCAGGCCATGGGAGCCAAAGCCGACGGGACTTAGCGGACCCCAACACTGCCAGCAACGTTACGACACTAACAAGAAATATAGATGCAGTAGTTTGGTATAGAAGAAACTCCCCAATTTTTACACACATTAGCAATTCTGCTGAGCTCCTATTAAAACTTTCCGCCTGTCCGTCCGTCCGAAATAATAATACATACCACGATCTTAGTCTAGTACAATAACAATTAGTCAGAAACAAGCAACATACATAAAAACAGAATTTACCAGCATTTATTTGAATTTGTTCTTCAGGATCAACTAACAAATCCAAATCAATATTACGGCCAAATTAATTATATACATGTTTGTGTCTTTGTTCTAGGATTCTACTGTGGTGATCTACTGATCTAATTTTAACAATTTACAACATAATACAACTAATTACAGTGACCATACAGAATTAATTAACTTCTCTTTTTGTGCCGGCTGCGTTGAAACCTCGGTTTCTATTCCCGGAATTAATTATGTTCACGACAGCTGTCAAAATGTAAGGACACATTTAATAGTGCGTTGCTATCATCATCATCACAAAACGAAAGAATGATTAACGCCAAGTGACCTCTTTATGTTCAAATACTTGGCCCGTTAATAATAAGCAACGTTCATCAATTCTATGAGCTTCATACGCGTTTGAATGTTGGCGCCACTGAAACATATTATTTAATCAACTATTCTAAAATATTCCATCGATACCAAATACGTCAGAGTCATTTATCATTTCTGCTTTACGTGGCACGAGAAATCAAAACAAATGATGTTCAATTAGCCATAAATAAATGCAATTCATAGCCAGAAAAGAAAATCAAATTCTTCTCAGGACACCGAAAGCCATGACCAAAGACTCATGTTCTGGTGCCTGCAGAAATAAGCAGCTGTTAAGTGAGATTCAGGTTCCCACGGCTGCGAGTATGAGGATGGCTGTCCTCTGGGTTGTTGCGCTGGTCGATCGCCCTGAAGATGGAGGCATCTTATATTGATGGAGGAAAAGAAAATCTTTCAGCACCGAGATAAAATTCAAGCAAGGTGAAGAAAGATTACGCAACACACAAGCCCCCCCTCTAACCAAGAACTCCAATAGTTTCATGTATAAGTGCATAAACTGAGCGCACGATAGGGAGACGAAGTTCTTTCACATGTAGGATTCAAGTTTCTCATGGCGGTAAATATGAAGTTGGCTGTCTTATAGATTGTAGCGTCACGTACCATGGTAGAATCATGTAAGATTCAAGTTTCTCATGGCGGCAAATATGAAGTTGGCTGTCTTATGGATTGTAGCGTCACGTACCATGGTAGAAGTTCGTCGACGTTTCAGAGATAACTGCTGTCTCAGTCATCAGAGGAACCCAGAAGACAACCATCTTTGTATTTAAAGACGACGCACAGATTATGAAGTGTAAGACAAAGAATGGTTCTATAACGCATATAATATTTCTACTATTTATTATATTTTTTAGCAAAAGAATTTGTTATACGTGTCGGAAGAATTTGTTTACTCTCCCTTTGAGACTCTTATGATTTCAGAGTGAAGTGGCAATCCAAAGTGCGGGTCGCCTTAGCTTATCGCTACTCTTTTCCAAATTTACTATATAATTCGTCATTAGAAAAACCCAAGAAAATCATGGATTAAAACTGAATAGGACACAGCGGCTTATGGTTCAGTAACGCAAGGTGAAAGTCCTAAATTCATTTCCAACCTCACGTAAAACATCGCGTCTAGTTAATGCTGTTGAAGGAAATAATTGCAGTCTATACTGAGAATTATACGAAACCCATAAATACATGAATAAATGCAAGTGGTACTTACAGTATAAACACCAATGGGCTTCAGAGAGTTGACAAAAATGACAGACAGTCTTTTCAGAAGGCACCAGGCATTAACACGGGACGCTATTAGTTTTGAACTGCGTTGATCGGCTGCACTGAACAATAACAACGCAGATAACAAGGGTAATATCAGACCGTAATGCATTTGGAAATGTCGCTAATTGACTGCGTTTGGGGAGAACCCAACCATGATTACAGAAATGAACATCCATCAAATTATATTTGTAGCAAGTACTTCTATTCACTAACGACGCTGCCTTCCTGAGCCAATAAATGCCAGTGAGGGGGGGAAAAAACAGTAACGAAAAAGCTGATTCTATGAGCACCGTCTACGCAAAAGACAGCGAAACTTTTCTCGGGTCACTCCGGTCCACCTCGTTCATCTCTTCACACTTCTACACTACTGACGTTTATATGAACAAATAAATTACACAAAAGAGCGTAGTTCTTCATACTCTAACAAAACGCTTTGCTAACCATGAAATTCCCCGCATTCCATAGCACCATTACAGTTGAAACAATGTGAAAGCCTCAAATACTTCCCGGTAATGGGAAATTGGAGGCTATCGACTTTTTCCAACAATTTCTATGATTAGTTTAAATATAATTACTATTTTATTATGCACATGGATACAGAAAAAAGCATTTAATTAATGCTTTGTATTCGTTATTCAGCAACTGATTTTTAACTAGCATTCAATATAATACGTTAATTTGAAACAAAACAAAATTATGTAGCACAAAATGCGAATCAAGCATATTACAGTACACTGCACGTGTCAGTGTACACAAAAGTAAAATACATATATAAATAAATAGGTGGAAAATCACAAGAAAATACGCAAACCCTACAACTAAGACTGAAATACAAATTAAGTTACAGAAATTAAAGCACGCATACACATAAAACCTGTCTCTAATTAATCAATTCACTAATAACCGTCACGTGGTCATTGTATCGTGATGTTTGGGAGACGCACGGGCAAACACATTTTTATAGATAGACGAATAGACGGATGGATGGGTGGGTGTGGGTGTATCAGATTTTTCTTCGTACGACGGCACTGCGCTATCGAGGTTGGCCGAACCCCGAGTGAGCACAGGATATCGATACCAGCCATCTCAGTAGTCCAACTTAATGAAGGACATATCAAAGTTGAATCTTGATCCCATGTGGCAGTTTTATTGAGACATGATACACGTGGACTGCAATACTAAACCAAACTTCATCCTAAAGTTCTTAATATTTTTTCCCCCCTTAAATCTTTCAACGTAGAAAATGAGGTAATTCTAAGAACAGGGGAGGAAAGGGAGAACTCAATTGAATTTAAACGAGCGGAGAACCGAATAAGCAAAAAGTTCGCCCTGCCCTTGCAGTGGCTACATCAATTTGGTACGAGTTGCCTCACCACCTCCCCTCAACCACAGTCAGAACGAGAAGTCGATTTTCTTTAGAATGCAACGGAAACTTCTAAAATTGCTTACTATATGTTATTGTATCCGAACAAGAATGATATTTGTGTTGCTGTTCCTGACTTTCATCCCAGAGAAATAATTTTACTGGACGCAGTTCTAATCATAGAATAAATTACGTATTTTATTTGCCCGGCGATCTGCCTCCATGGCAACTTTTGTTTCTATAAGTTTACACTCACCGTGTTCTGACACCACCTCCTGCTATCAACTTATCCATCAATCTATTGGCTGTAACCGATTCTATCTGTACGGACGGCAGCAGAATTTGTAAGTCAATAACTTATAACAGGGCAATTTTCCAACACCTGAAAGTTGTCAGATATAACCACAAATTTCGCGCCACTGCTATGTTTGTAATTTCTATGCAAAGCAGACGTCACATAAAAATTTTGCAGACATGTTTATGATCTATCATCACAAACAACTTTCTGCGCATAGTTAAAATACCTAATTATCTCTATCAAACTCAGCGGTAAATATAGATTTGGAGCGCTAGCTATGTTATTATTCAGCATTCTACATATAAATTATTTTATCACAAGATTAAGAAAATTTAAATTCCTATATGAAATTACACGTCATTCTGGGAATTTCGTACAGTTGTCAGTGTCGACAGTGGCCATCTGGGCCACAGGCCAGTAATGAATGAACGAACGCTGCATTGGTTTGTGAACGTCACTCACGTCTTCCTGTTCCCAATCGTTATTCTTCCCTCATTCATCTCACTTTCCGTCTTTTATTCCCCTTCCTCGGTTACACCATCTCCAACAATTCTGTGGGTCATCTGTTGTCTCCCATTCTTTGACCACATTGTTTTGTCTTTATATAATCGCAAATAGGATTTTATAAATTCATTTTTCGTTACACAATTCAGGTCTTTGCCTCTCCTGATATTCTTCCTGATTGTCAACAGAGGTCCGTCTTCGCAACGAATATTTTGTTAAAGTTCCACAGTCCTTCTGGACCATATAACAAAATATTTTTATTGCCTCGTAAAATATCTCGTTACGTTTCCTACGTAACTCTTTTATCCCAGAATTCATCACTTATCGTCAAAACTGTGTGTCGTTCCTAACTTCTGCTCTCATTTCTCGAATACTGGCTTCCATCCTAATTTTCATCCACGAACCTTTATAAAAAAATAAGTATTGTACAATTTTCTTTCGTTAGAGAAACGTATATGAACAGGTCCCAGTCCGAGAAAAGGATGGAAGGATCCTGTTCATATGGACCTGTCGTCAGACAGAACACTAAATAATAATAAGATGAGGTGGTCTAGCGGTTAGAACGCTGGCCTTGTAATCCTGGGGTCTCGGGTTCGATTCCCGGCGGTGCCAGAATTGATAACTTGTGTTGGGCAAGGCCGTGGTCTAGGCAACACGGAGTTTTCCTACGTGGCATCCCAACAATTACTCCATCCACACACAGAAGAAGGCAATGGAAAACCACTTCTGGATCATCTGCCAAAAACGTATATGAACAGGTCCCAGTCCGAGAAAAGGATGGAAGGATCCTGTTCATATGGACCTGTCGTCAGACAGAACACTAAATAAATAATAAAATAAATAAAATAGAGAAAAAAATGTATCCAGATTTTTACTTTTGGACATATTTTGTTCTGTTAAGTTTAACGTCAAGGATCTCGCTTCATATTTCTCTTGTAAATTCCTTAATATATATTCCAGGTCAGCTTGTGCTACCACCAACTGATAGTATACAGAATTAAGACAACAGAAAGTCATGTTACCTATTCGTACAACAAAACCATTCATTTTTTTTAAAAAATATTCGTCATATAATTACAACGTTACTAACAAACACACTTACACGACGTAATTACATCACTTACTTTAGTTTTTCTTAAAGCAGTTTTCCTTCTTGCATGTCAAACTGTCTCTCAAACACAAAATCGATTTCCTCTTACTAACCTTTCTCTTAGAGGAAAGTGTTTGTATCTGCTGTCCCACAGCAATGCACACGGCGCTAAAAAAATATTTTCATAAAAGTCCTTTACGCTTCTAATACGACACGTCACCACGACCAAGCAACATTGAGGACGCGTGTACTCAGCAATAAGTTTCACTGGTCCCCAGGCAAATTAGCTAACTAACTCCAATCTACAGATTTATAATCGCTCAGCTACTTGTTACAGGCATCCGTCTGAAAAAAACAAATTTACGTCTTAAAAATCTGCATAAAGCTCCACGTTTTGAGACAACCTCTCTCGTAATAACAGCACGACCTCTGAAGTGTGAGCCACCGAAATTGATGTCCAAGAACCTTGCCATTTAGTAAAAAAAATCCTCTAAATTTAAAACGACGACTAAGCATATACTAAGATAGGGGTGATTCTTATGAAATGCACATTCTTAACGCCCCAAAACAGGAAGTACAGGAAATGAATCCATAACGGAGAGGTAACGTATGTACGACCATGAGTCCGTCAACATGTTTCATCTCCGAAATTACTCTACCGATTTCCATAAAATTTAGTTTTCCTGGTCCGCAGTAAGGGTTACAACTTATACTCAACACGTAGCCTACATTAAAATTAAAACAAGAAATTTGCGAAGAACTGTCCATCACAACTGTATAATACAAAATTAATTTTTAGTTAATGTGTACAGCTCTTATATGAAATTTAACGTTTTGATCAATATCTAGCGAAACAAAAATTAAATAAATTTTCTGGGCTCTAAAAGTTGTTATCTTTAACGCAATTACATCTACAACATTAGCAAAGCCACGTAAGTACGCAGTAACATGATAGTTTTTATCTCTCCTGCAGGAACTATTTTCTTGCCACGCAAAAGTCAGCACAGTAGATAAAATTAACATTACTTTGTAAATACAACTTCAAAGATAAGAGTCATATTTCATTATAATATCACCACCGACTCTGTCATTTTTGTGGTCCGATTAACTTTACAAAAGTAGAACACGACAAGAGAAATGCAACTTCTGAAACATGCCTCGTACTACTACTCAACTGTAAAACGTCGGTACAATCATGCGTAGGTCATGTCAAAGAAAACACCTGAACCAACCAAGCAACTCAAAAACTGAGTATTCCTACCATCCCATCACTTGAAAGCAATCGACGGGGCTTGGTCAAATACAATGTCACGGCGAGGGTGTTCTGAACTGCCGCCCTGCTTTCTGAACATTATTCCACCTACTCGCAGACATGGAAACCTCATCTCATGAAACAACACACATTCTCCACCCACAGCCACAAATCCGACTCAGCTCTCCAGAGGCACGCCGAAGCCGAACCTAGTACTGACCTATCTACCAAATGTCCGTCGAACATCGGGAAGGTCTTCATTTTTCGTATCCATTCACTCCCATCAATAGCAATTTCACGAAACAGCGCTGTCCACGATTTCTCCCGTCTTGAAAGCTGCCAGAGACTTGTGAGATTTGAGGTTCTCATGACGACAGACAGACCGACGTTTCAAAGGCGTCTACTGTTTCCATCACCATAGACTTGGTAACAAAGGCAGTACGTACCTCTCAAATGTCAGTCAATTTCTGCGAAACTACACGGCGCAGTGCCCCAGAAGACAGTCATCTTTATCCAAGACTTGTTTTCGTTGCGAGATTTTTGGGTCAAATGGAACACAGACCTCCCTGACCGTACAAGACATCACTGAAACTGTGTCTTCCACCAGCGTGGGTGGTACTTTGGAACAGAGAGCCGCTCAAAGCAAGAAGTTTGCTTACTTTACATCCACACCACTTCCGTCGCATGTTCCAAGCAAAGTTTCAAAAGATAATCTCTTTTGTAAATTTCTGGACCGGGTCTGTTTCTCTGAAGACTTCAATGTATGTCGTCATTGCAGGGCAAAAATGCGTATGCCAATGTTCCTGTAAACAGTTTATCGCGTTCCACTGAACTTCACAAAACAACGCGGCCTATTATTACTCCATAGCCCTTATAATTTGGGCGAACGAAAAATATTTATGCCACCGTGTAGATTACATTTTAGGGTTAGTAACAAGCCTTCTAAAGACTGAAAATGACTCAATTTACGTAACCAATGAAGCTGATTTATCATACAAAAAAGCTGCATATAAATGGAAAAATTAACAAGATTATCTGAGAGTCTCGTAATTTGTTACGATCAGGAATTTTAAACAGACTTCGTCTTGGTTTCATAAAGAGCATACGCTGTTTGCTAGCTGAAGAAATTCTCACGTTATACATAACAAAATATTCTTCGAAGCTACAGAAAGTTAGCGAACAATATGATATTGTGATTTTAATTCCAGGGAGCAGGTCCTTTTTGAGAATCTAATAGTCACTGTATTAATAATCAGCACTTCTCCTGCCTTTCATGGAACCCAGGGTTCATTACCGTGTCTACGAGGACCCGCCACTGATCCAAATCCTGGGTCACATGATTGCAGTATACACACTCGCATTCTATTCCTTTGAGATTAATTTTAATATTATCCTCCCTTATACGAAAGGCCTTCCAAGTTGCCTCAGTTCTGATATTAATTCTGAGGTCATATCGTAACATAATTCATCTTACATACATTCGGTAAAACGGTGTGCACGCTTGTCATCCACTGTGTTCGCTGCTCTTGGACGTCCACACCTGCTCCGGCGACTTAAAATTAACATAATTTAATTTTCGCTGAGAAATCGACAGTAGCAAGTATCAGGCGCGTCGAATAGTAGCGAATTTTTTCGAAAACAACTACCATACCTCACTGTCGCGTTACGATAGAACGCGCAGGTGTGGACCCAGCTTATGATCTTACGTGGCCCCCAAGATCGGCTTGCTTCATATTGCTGTACATGCACACAACAGAGGAATCCGAGAGTCACTGAAATTGGACAAGAAATGGGAATGAATCATTGAACTAACGCGCATTTAGACACTACACATAATTCACCAGTGACAGTTCAAACAGAAGTAATATGAGTGTCGTGTTGGAGTAACGTAACATATTTTAGAGCGTTCTTATTGCATAGTTTCCCATGTTCGTGCAGTAACTCCGAATAGAAAAGTTTTAACTAGAGTCTGTTTAAGGGTGACGTCAGCCTCAGCACGTGTCCAGGTTAAGATTCCACGGTAAACCACTGCATGATTATGGCTCGCGTGTAAGAGGACACGGCTAAGACCACCACGCGTATGAATACCAATCCTGAGAAGCAAGGGTTCTTAACACGCGGCCCGCCTATATATTGTTGTAGTGTGCGTACTACAGGATAAAAAATTATTATGTAAGTCAAATACTTTATTAATTTTAAGTCAATTTATTTTTATTTGTAGTGTTCTGTCTGCCGACAGGTCCATATGAACAGGATCCTTCCATCCTTTTCTCGGACTGGGGCCTGTTCATATACGTTCTTGGCAGATGATCCAGAAGTGGTTTGCCATTGCCTTCTTCTGTGTGTGAATTGAGTAATTGTTGGGATGCCACGGAGAAACCGGAGGAAAACTCCGTGTTGCCTAGACCACGGCCTTGCCCAACAGAAGTTATAAATTCGGGCACCGCCGGGAATCGAACCCGAGACCCCAGGATTACAAGGCCAGCGTTCTAACCGCTAGACCACCGTGTCACTTTAAGTCAATAGTAAATGAAAATAACATATCGGCTAAAGTATTAAATAATGTTACATAATTTTAGGCGAAATGATCATAAGACACTGATTTTGATACGTATCGGTTCTATGTAACCACAAATTTGTATGAAGCTCAAATCGAGTTTTATCGAATATTGATTGTGGTCATCTGAATTATAATGTCGTGGAGTCATGAAGTTACTGCCCTGAGAACATCTTAAATTGCAAGCAAGTTCAAGGAGCAGAGAATCCTTGTGAAGACAAGAGTACGCTCAGCTAGAGAAAAAATACCCCGCACTTTATGGAACCGGAAGGTTCATTGAAATCTAAGGGAGTTCAACCTAAAATGCTCTCAAAAAATAGTCACACAAACACAGATATACACTATATAAATACGGACCTTATTCCAATCTATTAACTTCTAGCTCTAACTATTATTCGATAGACTTCATACTTAAGGAAACACAAGAAAGAATCTTGAGTTCTGTGAAGTATATTTTCTGATTCTCAGATTCGTCAATAACAGAATTTATTAAATTACGGAAATACGATTCTACATTTTGATCACATAGCTAATGAACAATATGCAGGTAACGTACTATAACGAATACATCAATTCCATTGAATCTACTACTATATTAAATTTCACAAAACAATACGTATATCAATTTGTCCTATATTGAAAATGCATGAAATAAATGTTCTATAACATTACATGACCTACATTCGGTTTTGCATAATACTTTTGCGCGACTAGCAATATTTTTGTGTTCAATTGTATCCAATCGACTAAAGAATTTTTCACTAGAACCACGTTTCAGATTGATGCTATACTCCTGTCGTCAGTTGTAGGACAAACCTCTAACCTGTTAAAACTCCCAGAACCAAAACTCAGACTAGCTCATTCAGGAGGCCCCAGAGTAGTACCAAGCCCTCGCTCCTGAAAATGGAAATATAATCAACTTCCGAAACGACGTGGTTTTAATTAAAACACGTAGATGGCAAATAAAGTCCAACAGATAGACACACTGCCTCACACTATCGTTAATACTATTTTTTTAACTTACGTTCGTGTAAATCTAATGCGTATTTTAGAATCCGTATTTGCTCTGAACAAGGGTTAAGAAGGAAACAAACAGAGATAATTAGTTTCCATAGACCGTCCTCGACATGGCAGCGAGCGTGAAGACGTGTTTACAGCTAACTCAATACAACCACAGGTCTCAAATACGGTGGATGTTCAATAGGCGTGGGATGCTCGAAATACGTAGAACCGAAAGACAAAAGAGAGAGAGAAAGAGAGAGAGAAAGAGAGAGAGATAATTCCAACCACATTCACAAAACTGAATCCATTCTCACATAAATAAATGAATTTTCTACAGACTGTTTCAGTACCGAAGGCAAAAAGAAAATCTCGGTTGCACAAGCCTACAGAATTACAAATTAAAAAGCTGTCCTTTGTTAAACATAAGAGACGTTGATGAGTTTATTTATTATTGTACGCGGAAGCAAAGAGCACTGTGACGGCCGGCAGGAGGCAGCACGCGGAATTCCGCTGACGTCGATTCTCATTAACAATTTGCGGTGCATACTTTTTCGACATGCATTCATCGCATTTTGATCTCTCAGTGTCCCTGATTATTAATTAAACAAATAAATTGTTGACAAAGACGCGACCACCAGTAAAATATTACACTGAACAGAAATACAGAATACCAGTCTGCTCCTAATACAATAACAATTGTTCATCACACGTGACTGGACAACCGCGCCGTTCGTACGATGCGGAAAAAATTGGAATCACGTTCTGACGGTGACAACGCTGGTAGCAAGACATGAAAACGACGATATGGTAATATTTCCGATTGTCACGGCTGCTAACATGAGGGGGACAGCCTCCTGGGATACTACTCCGTGTATTCTCGTAGGAATTGAGGGCAAGCCAATGTAATATCGGTTACAGTAATGCTCAGTAAAGTTGAAATGTATCACATCAAATAAAAATGTTCAGACGAAAGGATAAATATTATTATGAATTAAACACCAAATGGAAGTTTATTTTCTTCTGTTTATCAAGAAGTAAAGCAACCATTACGCGTGGCCCTACTACGTATTCTTAAGAATGCCGCATCACAAAACTGATTGTAATGTTTCATTATTCTAATAGGGGTTCAGGGTACATCTATACCGGGCATCCTTTCCGTTTCAATTACTTTCCTCAGATCTACCGACTTGAAACATTTAAAGGTACTGTACTTACTACTTCGGGTGACTGAGTTTGTAATCCAGTATGAATGGGGCCACTCACCTGCAACAAAGCAAAGAGTCACAATCAGTCTCTAGATTCGATCTCCCATGCATTAGTGCGCCCATTCATAGGACGCTTTAGTCAATAATTACCATAAGGTAAGAGTGGATATTCCAAAAGGAACGTGGGCATTAGTGTTCGGTTTAACTTCTCTGTAAAAGCGTGTTTCTCCTTTCCTACTTAAAAGCCTGAGACTTTGCTGTTTTCTCAACCCATGTAATAAGCAAACGTACGCAAAAATAAAGAAGAAATACTATTTTTATATATTATTAATTTTAAATATGTGCTAACCTTACCATATTAGCCTTTGAGAAAAATATATATAATTTTATTCCTATAACGTCTTGTCGCAGGGTAGAAAGGTTTAATACCAGAATTGCAACATCGTACACGTATTTAAGTCTGCATGAAGGTAGAGTACCAAAGGGTTTTCCAGCCTGGTAAATTTATCAGATGGAAAGAGGTTTAAATCTCTCTCTCGCATGCAAGCACGCACGAACGCACACGCACATACATGTCGTAAAAACTGTTTTCCATTTTCTGTAATGTCCATATGCTGAGTTCCATATCAGCGTCCAGGAGACACGCGACTTACGTGGTGGCATTTTAGTTCTGAAGACTAAGAATTTCACGTAACTATGGAAACTTTACTAGGTAAAACGACCACAACATTTTACTAAGTCAGACATATAGGCTTCTCTACGGGTGTTCACAAACAGATTTATCGTCATCACGAACTTCAGAGTTTGTAACCTGGTGCCACACTTCTGTCTAGACCCCATGTCTTCTGGGAAATTCCATAAAGACTTTCGTGAACACGATGATTAAATCCAGCTTCCATAAAGCCGCGTTGTAGGGGTAAGATTTCTTGATTAGCTGAGGGGTAGTTATATATCCAATAACAGATTCGCTCCACGGAATTCGTCTGGACTAATTTCGCGCATTTATTACTTTGCCCAATGATAAAACGTCCTTCATTATATATCCGACTTGTTCATGTGACTACTCTATATTTAATGCTCGGTGTTGGTTTATTTTTTATTTTAAAAGTTTATGTTGGCAGCGTGCATCATTTAATCTGGCTTCTTTCCATCGTAGTGAATACAGAGCGTGAACCACAATTTATAACAAGTACAGTGCAGCAAATAACAATCACCTCATTCAACTAGAAAATGTTTCAATCAACACCAGCATTGAGGCATATAATTTGTTGTCATATTTCTAACCCCGTTTATAACAGTTGAACCTGGAACAACGGCTTATGAGCACAAGTGGCAATACAAGAAAGATAAATATCCCATCAACATCCAAGCCACAAAGACCGAAACGACGTAATGAATAGTTTTAAATGGAATTGTGTGAAAGGCAGCGAGCAGCAGTGAAAAGCTCAGTTATTTATGCATTTAGCTCTACAGGAACATACGAGGTGCGATCTGAAAGTTTCCAGACTGTGTCAGGAGTGCCTGTTGCCTCCATCGTCAGGGTGAAGTGTCATCGCCCTGATGATGGAGACAGTACGCACTTTCTTCGATAAATCTTATATCTGACATATGTCTTCTAATGTCACAGCCTTTTCGTTTTGTTTCCCTTAAACATACTTCCGATGTTTCTTGTATCTTTTTTATAATAATCCCACATATTCTAGTCCTTTGGTTTTCACGGCTGGAGTTAAATGTGTAACATCGGTTTCAAAGGTTGTGTAACCCCGAATGCTGAGATAATTCACCCTGAAGACAGAAATTTAATTATTCGTGTTTTTTTCCGTCTAATCACAATTGTATATAAATAAAATTATACATAAGATATTAAAATATCATTTACATATTTGGTACATCAATATGTAAATGATATTTTAATATCTTATGTATAATTTTATTTATATACAATTGTGATTAGACGGAAAAAAACACGAATAATTAAATTTTAATTCACAATATGACGCAATTATATCAACTTAGAAATTTAAATATTCTCCTAAAAGCTACATAATTCTCAACATTAAATGTTGCTCAACCCCGAAAACTGTATTGACCCAAGCCCACACACTGATCCACATGGCACAGCACACATAATAAACTTGTTAATACTGCAGAATAATAGAGGCAATTTCATGGGGAACTTTTATTTACAAACAACTGAAGCAATTAAACCACTCTTCAATTTTAATCACAAGGAGGAACGTTCCAAATGTTTTTACATGTCACCGCAACGAAATTAGCATGTCTGCCTTGCTACTCAAACACTGCGTTGTAATTACAGCGGGACGTGAGGTCTGTTTTGTCTTCCGTGGTCACACCGAGTTTGTTAACATATTTTGTATTTTGGTTCATCAGGAATCGATTGACAGTATCTCGATTTATTCGTACGCCTCGTGAATATGAGTCAGTGAGAGATATTTCGAATGAGACTCATTTAAACTGACAGAAGGCACCGAGAACTCTTCCCACTCACAGAAAATCATTTTTCGCCTTTTACACAGGGCAGTGTTAGTGATATAAATCAAAGCGGCACTGCTTAAAAAATAATATTTATAATCAACATTTATTTATTTGTGGTCTTTAAACAACATTGAAAGGACCAATTGAATAAAAAATTTTCTTGGATATTATCCATCGTCTAGTAAATATAAAACGTAAAACGACGTTTCGGAGATGGGACTCTATCCCCCATCTCCGAAACGTCGTTTTACGTTTTATATTTACTCGACGATGGATAATATCCAAGAAAATTTTTATTCAATTGACTCTTCACCATCGTCAAGAAGTTTTAGATTTGATAAACATTGAAAGGAGCTCTGACTTTATAAAAAGTAAAGCATTCCCGCTACACGCCATATAGATCATTTGGTGGGGGGGAGGTATAGCTCCTATTCATTCTTGACCTCGGCACAAGATGGGAGTTGTGTGGTCAGCATCACGGCCATGTTGCACTTTAGCCCCGGAATAGGACCCCGGTACCCATTGGAGGGCCCAAGGCCGATTTGGACGGAAAGGCTAGAGGAAAAATTCTCTGCCCCTTCGGGAATCGAACCCCAGTCGTCCAGCCCTTAGCCAGTCACTGTAATGACTGAGTAATGGATAACGAATTTAATAAAGTGGAAGGAAAAGGTCGCGATCTAATTTTAAATACAACTTTTTATTTTCCTGGACAGACTGAGGAAAACCACTTGACATGAATATCTATAAGATAGTGTAGTTGCGTCATATTGTGATTTATTAAATTAAAATTAAATTATTTGGTTATTCCGTCAAATCACAATGTATTTAAAATAAGATAATTAAAATATCATTCAGTAATAAACCTTGATCGGATACAGTAATACTTCTGGAATCTATCTCAACCGCTAGGTGGGCTACTGAATTAGCCGTGCGTATGCGGCAACTTCTCCTACACTGCTGCCTCGCGTTCAATCGAAACATGTGTCTGCAGGCGTATTGGCCAGCAACGCGTTCAAAATAACAGAAACCCAGGCGATCACCCTGATGATGGAGGCAGCAAACACCTCTTAAGCATCGTTTAATATTTATAAAGTTCCAGAGAAGATAGCCAGCTTCATTATTAAGTATTTATATGCGACCAGTATAATTTGATTCATCGAAACAGTTACTTCTAGTCTGGATGGCATCCTCTGTACATATTGGAGCTCGCTAACAAAGCGTTAATTGGGCTGTTTACACCGCGAGATCAACGTGGCGGCGACCTTGAAAAACAAATTAATTCTCATCCGCTTTTTACGGTTGTGATACGTATATGCTCTCATACTTTGCTGGCGGACACAACTGAACTAACAGAGTGTGAGATTTGAGATTCTCACGGTGATGAACATTTCCTGCCGGTCTTCTGAGCCGAACGCCATGTGGAGTTGCAAGAATATACCAACGTTGGGAAGCAACACCCTTCGTCCATCTTCAGGGCGCAGAAACAGAGTCTCCAAAACGTAGCAGATTTTAGAACTTTTTAAAATTTTAAATTTTTATGCAGGTATAATTTAAAATAATAGACAATAATTGTCCAAAACGCAGGATTTGATGTAGCCTGGTAGACGTTTGCCGATATTTCGGAGGTCCTTGCCGCCTCCATCACTCATCGCCCTGATGATGGAAGCAGCAAGAACCTTCTAAGTTAACAAACCCTTTGTTTTAATAAAAGACGGTTAATTTCTCGAACTATCTGGGCATAATATCAGCTACTCAAGAGGGACTGCACGCACGCCAGTCAGTTGAGTGAATTCATGACTCCCCTTCATAAGCTCAGAATACACTTGAGTGTAACGTATATAACGTTTATCGAATCGCACAGATGAACTATTCTTGAAGAACTGATACTATTACATGGCGACAGAAGGCTATCTCTTACAACAAGTTGTGAACTCCAATACATACACCTGCAGTTAGGATTTATTTAACGGTTCTGGGCTAATTAGAAGTGAATTAAGACGGGCTTCATTAACACGTCAGTACACGAGGCAGTCTCAGGGTACAGGTAAATTCTAGACGATTTCCCAAAACTTTCAACAACTTCGAAAGTGTATAATGTTCCTCAACCATTTCGTACGCAGTTTGCTTTGTTGGTGTCATGTTTCGGAAACAAAGATATGTTACTTAATGGAGATCTTTGTATTCTTACATGGCGGCCGACTGTTCTAACAGAATTTTCGTTGTTCCAACATTTAATTGCATTCCCCGGTCTCTCTCTTCAACTTCCTTAACCACGCAACTGTGTACTTTTAATTGTTGAGGCGAGTTCGAAATCACTTGGAGCTCCTATTACAATCGATCTGTCTACCCGTCAAGGAAAAAACCTTCCAGATATTCCTATTTCTTACATTTCTCCTTGATCTTACGCCATGATTTGAGGCATCTATAAGCAATAGCTTTCAATT